>JAFMSR010000015.1:31032040-31068931 GCA_022818135.1 Saxidomus purpurata
CGCTACAGATATAACACTTAGACCATTGCATGAAGTTGTATTTAATTCCAATCAGTAGTTTTAAAGTCATGCTCTGAACAAGGAAAAGTGACAAAGGGCAATATCTCTGTAATGAGTCAAGAAAGAGTTATGGTTTTCGTGCACTGCACTTCCTCTTAATGTACTTGACCATTGTATGAAGTTGTATTAAATTCCAACCAGTAGTTTTCAAGTTATGCTCCGGACAAGGAAAAGTAACAAAGGGCAATAATTCTGTTATTACTCAAGATAGAGTTATGGTTCTTGTACACTGCACTTCTTCTCATTGTGCTAGACCATTGTATGAAGTTGTATTGAATTCCAACTTTTTGTAAAGCAATATCATATGATCAATTGTTCATTTTTCAAAAGAAAATACAGTTTCTCATATTGAACATTGTTGATGTTTACATCCAGCTCTGTAATGTCAAGGTCAAACTGGACTGTATCCGTTAGTATATTGTGTATACACAGGAGAAACTGGAGAGGTAACTCTTATGTCTATTTTGAAGCCCACATAGGTGTTCTTTCTTATTTGACAAATTTCAGGCAACAGTCCTTGTAAATTTCAGTATGTTACATTAGTTGAGTGGGCGAAGTGTGATTTCTGTTATCATTGGACCCCCCTTATCCACTGCACAGATGTAAGAGTTATAAGGTGGGGGTGACTTGCTCAGACACTGAATTAACAAGAGCTGTCCCTCACAAGTGACGAATGCCCCCGAAAGAGGTGCCTCACAGTCTGTGTCCTCTCCATGTGCTCAATAAATGTGCTATGTAATTTTAAAATCCTTCCATGCATGACAGAGTAACCATGCATACAGTTTTCCATTACTTTAAACACTAAGTGTGACCTTGACCTTTGAGGTAGGGACTTGGGTCTTGCATGCGACACATCCGCTTGATGTGCTAGACATTTTTGCCAAGTTATTTTAAAATCCTTCAAAGCATGATAAAGTTATAGTCCGGACACAAATGTATGCATATATACAGGATTCCATTACCTATAAACTCTAAGTGTGACCTTGACCTTTGTGGTAGGGATGTGGGTCTTGCACGCGACACGTAATCTTGATGTGCTAGACATTTGTACCAAATTATTTTAAAATCCTTCAATGCATGACAAAGTTACAGTCCGGACACGAATGTGTGCATATATGCATATATAGAGGAATCCATTACCTTCAAACTCTAAGTGTGACCTTGACCTCTGAGCTAGGGGCGTGGGTCTTTCACGCGACACGTCGTGTTGATGTGCTAGACATTTGTGCCACGTTATTTTAAAATCCTTCAATGCATGACAAAGTTACAGTCCGGACACGAATGTGTGCATATATGCATATATAGAGGAATCCGTTACCTTCAAACTCTAAGTATGACCTTGACCTTTGAGCTAGGGACGTGGGTCTTGTACGCGAGATGTCGTCTTGATGTGCTAGACATTTGTGCCAAATTATTTTAAAATCCTTCAATGCATGACAAAGTTACAGTCCGGACACGAATGTGTGCATATCTGCATATATAGAGGAATCCATTGCCTTCAAACTCTAAGTATGATCTTGACCTTTGAGCTAGGGACGTGGGTCTTGTACGCTACACGTCGTCTTGATGTGCTAGACATTTGTGCCAAGTTATTTTAAAATCCTTCAATGCATGACAAAGTTACAGTCCGGACATGAATGTGTGCATATATAGAGGATTCCATAACCTTCATACTCCAAGTGTGACCTTGACCTTTGAGGTAGGGACGTGGGTCTTGCATGCGACACATCATCTTGATGTGCTAGACATGTGTGCCAAGTTATTTTAAAATCCTTCAATGCATGACAGAGTTACAGTCCGGACACGAATTGTAAGTGGGGACGCACAGACGGACGGACGGACAGACGGACGGTGCGATTTTAATATGCCTCCCTTCGGGGGCATAAAAAGCTTGAAATATGATGATAAATATCATAAATATAAAATAGCTATGGTTATAATTTGATGCATCAACTTGTACAGAAATAAAACAAATATACAACTACAGTGTATACAGTTTTATCTTGTTTAACCCCCTTCCAGGGCAAAATATTGATAATTTCAACACAAATAGTTCAATTAATCTATATTGAAGTAACATCTGGATGAGGTTAAAATAATGTCCATTGCTGCAGAGATAAATATTGGCTGATTGATTTTTTGGATTAAAGGTAAGCTTGCTTTTTTATGTTCTATATTTGGTTTTTGTTTAGGTGTAAGATTTTTTTCTCAGATATTGTCTTATTATCACAGAAACTGATGACTTGAGGATACATCTCTTTTGTTTCTTATAAAATACAGTGCTATAAGCTAAACTCTTTTTGAGATCAAACTATGCTGAGCATGAAACAAGACAGGGCCAGCACCTGATCTAGATCAATCAGGGTCACATCAGACTAATGCTGACTTTCGCAGAGATGGGCTCATGTTCAATACACAGACATTACCTGCATAAGCCAATAAGATCGGCCAAGTTTATCCTTGCCGAGAGGTTCATGTCGTATATTGGTGCCTTCGTCCAGTTCTGCATTGACACGTCTGTTAAAGCGGTCATTATACTCAAACTGATCTTCACAGAGATTCTATGAGAAGAAAACAAAACATACACTATTATTTTCATGTAGTCTTTAAATGCAAGAACTGCATTTTCACATATTACACTGCGACCTCGTTATAACGCGGATCCCGGTATAACGCGGTTGGGTCTTGGCTCCCAAAAATTTCGGGATCGACCAAAATCATATCTGTCAAAAAAAGCATTGTCCCTATACAAAACGTAAATAAACAACATGGCAGGTAGTTAATTGATCTTTGTCACTTGCGCGGTATCAAGCGTCTATAAACAAAGAAGTGTTAAAACAATTACGGCTTACTGGTATTTTTTCACGGCTCCGTTATTCACAAGCTGACCTCTTTGTTTGTTAAACAATAACTTCTAAATCGTGTGAATTAATATTTGTTTGCGCATCTTTGATTGCAGGCTTACCTGAATTTAAATAAATCAATTACAAAACTGTTATTGTTTGTTTTAACAAAAAAGTACTTTCACTTTAGCCATCATTTTCGGAAAATGGATGTACTTTCGTTTTCAATAGCAAATATTTACGGAAGATTTTCTCTTTTATACATTTAATTTCGTGCTTAATTAACTAATTTATTTTACATAGAATCATTATTTTCTACAATTTAACCTCTCGATTTCATAAAAACATGATGCGTGCTAAACATCATAATTATGCTTTAATTTGGTTAGGTGGGTGGGGTAATCGCGTTATGTACGCGTTATGCAAGAAAACAGCAGCCGATGATCAGACCGCGTTATAAAAAGAGTCTCACTTATAACGCGGTCTGACCAGTTGGATCCCGACTACCGCGTTATAACGGGGTTGCAGTGTAATAATGTTGAACTTAATTTTTGTACTCTTATCATTATAAGACATTCTCTAGGTTATAATTATGACTGCAATATTACACACTTCATGCTTTATAACTGCTCCCCAGCCCTTAAGTTAAGTCTTACAACGGTATATACATGTATGGGTAAATGAGAATGTCCGGCAAATTAATTATTTAATATGGTAACAAGAGTACCTGTAGGCCAGTCAAACTGAGAAAATCCAAGCTAGATTCAAACTCTGGACCTCTAGTAAAAGCGGACACTTTGCCACATCGTCATAAAAGCTAACTAATAATGGCAAGTACACATGATGTACTATACATAATACCTCTACTATATTACATATCAAGAATACGAAACTCATGAAATATCAACAGTCAGACATGTGCTTACCTTTAAAATTCGTAACTTCACAGAGACAGGAATATTTTCGTATCCATTTTCTTTGATAAGTTTGTCATCCCCATCAGGAAAATCCCTACAAAACTGCAATGCATAAAGACATTTACACCTCTAACTAAGACTCTTTGTCTTACTGTAAATTATTCATTTGAAACCAAAGATTTCAAGTGGCATCTGATAGAAGACTAATATATTAAAAGGCAGAAGCCTGCATTCAAACTTGTACTGTATGATGTAATTACTTAGCAATGCAGAACAGACTTATCATGCTGCCAATTTAATAGATACATGTACATGATTGTATACACTTTGACTGTAAAAGTTGGGCCTAAGATAGTCCTTTGACTAAATATCACAAACTCATAATTATGGTTGTTAATGACTAATGAGCATGCATCAAAAGTTACGAGCTTGCATCAACATAACGAGTGTGTTTATACTAATTGATTTTAGGTCGATTGTGAAACAAGTTTTTAGCTTATATTAATCACTCTCGACGCCTCATTACTGATGGTATCTATTGCCGTGAGGGTATGAGAGAAGAGAGGCCAGTTTCCCTTTTAATGTTGAATGCCAAGCAATGGAGCTTCTGGTATCATCTTTTATGTCTTTGGTATGACGCGGCCAGGGAGCACACCCACAACTTCCCGTACTCAAAGCGGGCGCTCTACCACTAGGCTATCGAGGCGGTCAAAAGTGAATCTTCTTCTGTTCTTAGGTAGTTACTTTTCAATGCATTTGAATATTCATTATATGTAACTCAATGTCTACCAGGCTCTATAATGTTACCTTGATTACACCTTTGAGCCATTCATCAGGTTTGTGTTTATTTCCTATCCCACGGTTCAAAACCAAATGCAGCTTCACAAATATGCTCCTCAAATCAACTGCAAAATAAATAAGCGCTTATGTATGTAAGTCATTAATAATGACAGTGTTCAAGATGACAAATTTTATTGCATAGACCCGCTTACTTGCTAAATATGATAAAGATTTTGTGCATTGCCTATCACAAATACATGTGTATATTAACATTATGAATGTGCCTAATTATTTTAACAACTATTCTAGTTCTCGACTTTGCCGTGACGTCATACTGACCAGTTAACCAATCGGATTATTAGGTCGCGTTCATTTCTTCATTCGGTAAAAGGTGAAAACTCGGTCTTTACCGTAGACTCGTATGTAAGTTTAAGTTCATTTCAAACGAAACAAAAAGCTTTTAACAACATAAAATTACTATAAAAACAATCTGATAGTTACAAGCCAATGGTAGATCGTTGTTTTCTTTCATTTCTAGTCTTGGTTATTGTATCCTGGAGTCATCACTTCTCGAGCACTTAAGCGACCAAACGTTCATAACTAATAAACAAGCGAAGACTTACCGTTTCTTTCTTCATGCCTTACTTCGTTAACATCTTCCGCAAAATATACAAAAAATATGAAATGATAAACACATTCTAAATTGTAAACATTCAGTTCCAATATGGCGGTGTCATTTGACCCCAGAACGAAAGGTCGTATTGCGTTCTCGATCGCTTCCGAGAATTGTAATTTATGACGTCATTTGGTGGACTGCCGTAAAAAGCATGGTATGGAAGCGTAGGGGGGTCATGTAGCAACAAATGAAATTCAACAAATCCAACTACGAATATTTTTTTTTTCTTGAAACATATCATTAAATAATAACAACAACAGAAGTAACAACGTTAGCGAAAACATTAACCCATCCACGACTACCTCAATTGTCATCTGCATTTATCATTAGCAAAGTAATTGAAAGTGTTAGCAGACCCACATTATTCATGTACGATCTATTTACCATTGATTTGAATTATAAAAGAGTAATGAAAGTAAATTTTCTATGGAGATTTTCATTTTATGAAAAAAAAAATTTGTATTTCAAAGCCTGCAAAAAATGAAAATAAGATTTAGTGTACATAGCACCTTCGGGTTTCCATAGTTCTTGTTTTGCGCGCGAGAATTTCCACTTCCGGTTGTGCCTCGTTTTGAAATATGACGTAGTACTCAGCTAAATTTAGTATTGTTTGTTACAAATACTTTTCGCCGATTAAGGTCAGTTTGAAAGTGAGGATGAAAGTTGCATTTGTGAAAATGGCTAAAAAGCTCATTGTTGTATATAAACAACAAAAGCCTTACCTTAATACGAAGCATATCTAAAGATAGTTTGGATTTTGGTCGGATAAACCCAAGTGCGTCAGGTAATGATTTCCTTCTGTCAAAACGCGTCATAATATCGGATGGTCACGCGAATTTCGGAAGTGCTCGAGAAGGAATGTCGCTCGAGAACTCAATACGGGAGGATACTATTCAAAATTAAAGATGCAAAGAGACCAACGATGACAGCTGAGGAATCACATTTCCCGAATATAAATAATTTATCAGTACCCGGATGTGCGAAGCCGAGAGTAGGTTGCAATTTTTATGATGTTGACCACTTTCGTATTTTGTAAAATAACTTAGAACTTCAAGTTACAAAATGTATGATGTCAAAATCATCTGAAACATGAACTGAGCACTTTTGTTTCCTGTTTCATGGGCAGAACAGATTCTTAATTTGGATTGGGAAATAAAATAAAAACATCTATGCCCGTGACATTGTATAACAACACAAAACTTCTTCCCACATCAATGCTGATTTCCAAAAGTTGTCTCCCTTAGTTGTCGAACACTTTATAATTTTCGTCATCACTTGCACATTTTTACCTTGCGTTGCCTCTAGGAATGACTTAAATTCGTCTATAGACAAATCGACAAAACTTTCACCAATATGTTTTCCAAATCGTTCGAGAAAAGAACAGACGATGGCGAAATTTGGATCTAGCTCGTAATTTTCCGAGTCCTGCATCTTTTAGAAAATGCGTAACTAAAGTTACTGTGCTTCAATTCCAGACAAAATGACATAAGACGAATAGAAAGATCAGTTTTATTACTGAGATTTAATGTACTAATTTTGGAGTGACACAGCTCAAATTACCTGAAAATTGTTTTTGAAAAATCGATTCGAACAAAATATTGAGAAAGCTAGCCTTAAGTTTCCGTAATCGGCAAGTTCCGGCATTTTCCGTAAGAGCGGAAAAAAGTTTTACGCGGCGAAATTTTTAATTAGATATATTCCGCGGTCATGGCGTCCAAACATGTTACACTGTAGAGGTATTGTTCTGATATGAAGCCATAGCTGCCGGAAATATCTAAATGTCTGTGCTTTTTATCTTAGAACAGAACATACCTACAATGCACAATAAGTTTTAGTTTGAGTCGGCAAGACAGATAAACAGATGAAGATCTAACAGGAGCTCTTCAGGAGCTTTTCAACGGACTATTGACTATCTTACTAAGAAACATAATTCTAATATTAGCCTCTAGTGTACATGGTGTGATCTGCGTGATATCTGCTGATCTTGACTAGATGGCTTTAGAAAAGCTGCCATAAAAAGTAGGTTTAAGACACTGAAAAGCTATACAACACAAACTGCGTAAGGTAAGAAATAGTTTAACATAAATATATCATTACAGATTAGATTTTGAATTAACAGATCAGCAGCTATCACACAGAGTGAGTAGGCCCTATAAAATAGAGTAGCACATAAAACAAAAATAACCCCAATAACAGAAAGCACAAAATTTTAAAAATCAAACAATATAAATTTATACAAAGGTTCTACAGTTGAGAAAAATAATACATAATATGAAACTCCATAAATAAATTACTTAAGTCTAAATGCATGACTTTTAATGGACAACAAAAGTAGAGACAATAATATAACAACGCTACAAAGAGGAAAATAACGATAATGAACATATATATATATATAAGAGCAAAACGAAAAATAATTGTACAGCACAGGAGAAGAACAAACAAGAGCTGTCCCTCACAAGTGACGAATGCCCCCGAAAGAGGTGCCTCACAGTCTGTGTCCTCTCCATGTGCTCAATAAATGTGCTATGTAATTTTAAAATCCTTCCATGCATGACAGAGTAATCATGCATACAGTATTCCATTACTTTAAACACTAAGTGTGACCTTGACCTTTGAGGTAGGGACTTGGGTCTTGCCTGGACACATCCGCTTGATGTGCTAGACATTTTTGCCAAGTTATTTTAAAATCCTTCAAAGCATAATAAAGTTATAGTCCGGACACAAATGTATGCATATATACAGGATTCCATTACCTATAAATTCTAAGTGTGACCTTGACCTTTGTGGTAGGGACGTGGGTCTTGCACGCGACACGTCGTCTTGATGTGCTAGACATTTGTGCCAAATTATTTTAAAATCCTTCAAAGCATGACAAAATTACAGTCCGGACACGAATGCGTGCATATATGCATATATAGAGGAATCCATTACCTTCAAACTCTAAGTATGACCTTGACCTTTGAGCTAGGGACGTGGGTCTTGCACGCGACACGTCGTCTTGATGTGCTAGACATGTGTGCCTAGTTATTTTAAAATCCTTCAATGCATGACAAAGTTACAGTCCGGACACGAATGTGTGCATATATAGAGGATTCCATATCCTTCATACTCCATGTCTTGATGTGCTAGACATGTGTGCCAAGTTATTTTAAAATCCTTCAATGCATGACAGAGTTACAGTCCGGACACGAATTTGTAAGTGGGGACGCACGGACGGACGGACAGACGGACGGACGGACGGACAGACGGACAGACGGTGCGATTTTAATATGCCTCCCTTCGGGGGCATAAAAAAGATAATGAATATAAGAACAAACTGTCATGCATGCAACCCGTGTACTCTGTTGTTTATTTTCTATTTGTTTTGTTTATTATTTATTTTCTGCAAGCATTACATTTACATTTTTGACCATTCCAATTTTAAAAGTTTGAATTGATTAAAACTATTACATTGCCTAAAAGATTCGGGAAGAGAGTTCCATAGTACAGGGGCTGCATACCTGAAAGAGTTCTTAACAGCTCTAGTTGTTTTCACATGTGGTACCTGCAATAGATTTGAATAACGAAAGTTATAATTGTTATTTTGCTTTTGTATAAGATCAGACAGGATAGGAGGGGCTAAATCATTAAGTATTTTTAAGAACTGCTATCTGAACTGAAGTGCTAAGATAGTGGACAAAAACTGAAGTTGGACAAATAAACGTATGAAAAATAATTAACCTGTTCAATTTATCTATATTTTACCAATGCGTTTTAAAATGTTAAATTGTTGAGCTGCTTTCTTGCAGATATTTCCTTTATGGGACTCACAAGATAACCTAAAATCAATATCAATTCCGAGTAATTTAACAATTTCTTCGCATGTGATACTTGATCCGCCTATACTAAATACGGGTGATTTGCTGTTTGATTTCTTCCCTATTGCTATAGCCTGAAATTTATCTGGATTTGCTTGCATTTTGTTAAATTTTAACCAATATATTAAGATTTCAGGACATTAATAATTTCATCAACATTTGGTTCATTGCACGATAATGTATTGTCATCAGCATAGTTGTAAAGGTTACCTCTTTTTATGAAGTAGAATATATAATTATTGTAAACGTTGAAAAGTAAAGGACCTAAACTTTATACTTGAGTAACACCTTTCTTTATATTAGCCCAAGAACTATAAACATTTCCAATTTTCATCTGTTGTTTTCTGTTACTTAAATAAGATTCAAAAAGATCAACTGAAGAATTACTTAAACCATAAGAATACAACTTGCAGAAGAGAATATCATGCGGTAAGCAATCAAAGGCTTTAGACAAATCCATTAAAATAGCGGCTATATATTCATTCCTATCAAGTGCTAAATTCCAATCCTTCAGGAGTTTCAGAAAAGTGGCCTGGCACCCATTTACCTTTTCTAAATGCATATAAAAAAACTGTCAAAGATATTTTCGAAATATTGCGTCAATTGCTGTGAAATAACTTTTTCGAAATTTTTGAAGGCATTGGTAAAATACTAACTGGCCTGTTATTTGATTTCAACATTGTACCATTTTTCTTATGTAGAGGTTTTACTTGAGCTTGTTTTAGCCTGTTTGGAAAATGATTGCTGTTTATAGAAATACTTATTAGATCTGTAATTGGTGAAGGTAAGGATGTTTTAATTCATTTGAGCAATTTTGCTGAATTTTTTTCTGCACCTGTAGCTTTTTTGGAATTTAAAATGTCAATTATTCTAGAAACTGTTTTTTCATTGGTATTTGTGAAGTTAAACAGTTTAAGTTTAATAGTATATGTTCAGTCTCATTCATTTGCATAATACACATTTATAAAATCCATGCAAAATATACAGGTAAGAAAATGCACCTTCTGCTAATCGAAACCAAAAAATTAATTAAAAGTGTCACAATATAAAACACTGATGCGAGAAAATAAGCACTATTGCGCAATTACAAAATGTTTTAAAATAACTATGATTACCTCTGATCATATCAGAAATAAACTTGACAGAAAAGGCATTGAACATACAATAGACAAAAAATCTATTCAACATTACTTACACAAATAAAATTGACGTCTTAGTAAAATATCATGGCAGGTTTTGGCACATAGATGAACAAGCATAGGATGTGTAAACAAAGTGACAAATTGATCAATGATAGGCAAATCTTGAAAACCAATGCAGACATTTTCAGCTTTGCTGAGCAATCAGCTGCGAATATCTTCATATTTGCGATAGCATATTAAAACATGCATTTCATCTTTTAAAACATTACAAAAACACTTTCTATCATCTACCCTCAACTTTTCATATCTGCCTGTTTCAAACTCCACATCTAAATTTATTAAGAGCTGAGATAATTGTCTTACAGTAATTTTCAACAAAACATTCCTGATTAAATAATCTGTAAGTTCTTAATTTATTTCGACCAGTGCCTGAAGTACTAGTAATACTGAACATTAATTGAACTTAACTAATAAATTTCAAAACAATCATGATCTTCTGTACTACACTATCGACCAAACTATTTTTATGAACTGGAATATTAATTGAACAAAACTGATCAAGATTAAACATGTTCTCACCAAAGCTCTTTTCTTTGATTTGGTAGTCATGGACGTCAAAAGTGTACTCTTTACCTGTACTATCTGCTCATTAAAAATTCTGCAACATCTGGTTTGTCTAAGATTATTTTGTTGTTTTAGTTAAGAATAATCTTAGATTGAGAGGTGCAAGATTTTTTCGACATGTATGGTTTTATTGTAGTCCAAAAATCAGTGGATTTACATCCGCCTATACATCTTTCTTGAAAATAATTGTTTAAAGATTTCTTTTTCAGCTTCTTAACAAAATTTCTACTTACCTGTAATGTTCCCCAAGTTTTGGAAGTTTTTCCTGCGTGATCTATTCACATAAAGGTAATTGTTGGTTTCTCGTGTACATGTTTGGCAAAAATATTTACATCTGCCGCAACATTTTCACAAATGGTATCAATATCTTAATTTTGATTTGAATGCAAACTCGTGGCAGTTTTGTGTATGAAAGGCCAGTATGTAACGCGTCAACATCAAGATTCTTTAAGCTTCTAAATTTTACTTTCTGTTCTTCATTTTTTGAGGTCATGTTATTAATAACTGTTGAAATTACGTCGTAACAATCACGTATACCTGTACAAAAATTTAGACTTTTGATACACTTACATTTAGAGCTGGTTAAACTGCTAGGCTGAGGATTCATTAGATTGTATACAAGATCCCTGGTTAAAATGACGTCAAGAAGGGATGGTTTTCAATTCTTCATAAAACGTGTGTGATCCTGTACTAGATTGTTTAGGTCATATATAGCTCCATTAAGTCAAAGAGGTTTTCCTTTATTAATACAGCTCAGATCATATTTCATGTCACCTATTACCATATAAATAATGGTCAGTGAAAGTGATACACTTATCTAAAACTTTTGTAAACATATAATTAAAATCAGAGTCCTTCATATTTGGAGGCCTATATATACATAATAAAACAGAGTGTTTGGAACATGGATGTGTGCTGCGCTTGTAAGAATAATGATGCATTACGTATCTTGCAGCTGCTATTTGCACTCTTTAATACTACTACTACTACTACTACTACTACTAATAATAATAATATTCTTTATTTAACGAAGGTAACTCAATAAGCCAACAGGCTCATCTTACTCGAGGCCTTCAAACATATACATATTTAAACATGCACAATCAAAGACATGTTAAACAACAGCACAATATATATCATAAAGAAACATGTGCAAGTTTACCCGAGTTAAATATTAACTGAAAAATAATATGAAATGTGTTATTTGTTGCTGAGTAGATAGTTTCTGTATTTTGTACGGAAGATATTTAAGCTCTTAGCATTTCGAATTTCAACAGGTATTGAGTTCCAAATAATCATTCCAGAATATTGAAATGTGTTTTTTGTGTACTTAGTTTTTACTAAAGGATGAGATATATTTTTGTTATGTTTAGATCGTAGGCTGTAATTGTTTTTGCTAGCAGCATCATATATATGTAATAAATGTCTCATATAGTGTGGGACTAAACCATTTAAACTTTTATATACTAAAACAGCCCTATTGTACTTACATCTTTCCATAAATGGTAACCAATTAAGATCTTTGAAAAGTGGATCAGATGACTGATCAATTTTTTTTATCTAAAATCATTCTTGCTGATCTCTTCTGCGTGTTTATAATTTTGTTTAAACATTTTGTACTACCCATGCTCCACAAAACAGACCCATAGTCAAAAATTGGTAAAATATAAGCGTTGTAGAATAGTACTCTCATTTCTCTATTTAAATATGGTTTTGTTCTTCGGAAAAGGGCTAATTTACAATTTAGTTTATTATATACTCTTTTTATTTGTGGAACCCATGTGGGATTTTCATCAACAAGGAATCCAAGAATTGTTTGCTGGGAGACGGGCTCTATGGTTTGTCCGTCAATTGAAATGTTAAGGTGTCTATTGCGGTGTGTATGATATGTAGAACCCAAAAGCATGCAGGTGGATTTGTGTGGATTGAGAGCCATGTTATTCAATTTGCACCAAGATGAAACGTTACTTAAATCGGTTTGAAGTTTATATTCAATAGAGGCCAAGGATTTATTTGCAGCATATAACGTAGTGTCGTCTGCGTACATATAGAGCCTTGTGGTACACCTGTGTTTAAAGTTCCAAAACTTGAAGAAATATTGCTAACTTTGACAATCTGATTTCTTTCAGTTAAATAAACAAATTAAGAGCATCATCAGAGAAATGATATAATTTTAATTTCTGCAACAATATAGAATGATCTACCATATCAAAGGCCTTACGTAAATCCAAAAATAAACTGCCAATTAAATTTCCATTTTCTATTTCTCTAGACCAGTGATCAATAAGACGAACTAATGCTGTTTGGCAGGAGTGTTGTTTTCAATTTCATGTGATAATGAGTTTTGACAGGGGGCCATTCAATGCTTCAGTATTCCAGATTGGGTCTAACATAAGCTGTTTCTTTTAGATTTCAAGATTTTTGTTACTACATAGCACATTTCTTTTTAGGAATTTTAAAGTTCTGATAACTTTAGATGGTGTTGCTATGATATGCTTTTTAAAGTCATCACGAATTGTAACTCTTAGGTATTTGGCATTGTTTGTAGTTTTCAGTTCAGTATTATGCAGTTTGCATTGATAATGACTGGGAATACATAGCTGAAAATTTGAGGTTAAGTTATAATACTTCCAAAGGTTCTATTGCTTATGTTCGGAGGTTATTTAATTAGTCAACAGTGATAGGGTATGTCCCTTTAAAGATTGGCCTGTCTGAAACATGACCACTGTGCAACATTATTTGCAGACATTCATTTCCGCAATGCTTTCTGACTTATTAAAGGGACATACCCTATAACTGATGTCTATAACATAAATAATAGAATCTTTGGAAGTATTATAACTTAACCTAAATTTTTCAGCTATGCATTCCCAGTCATTATTGATAAAATCAGCGATTAAAATATACTGCAGTACCGTAAAGCATTCAATAATCTATGTAGAGTTGTCGTACAATTAATGGGTGGATGCAATTTATTACGAAAAGCCTCTATACATTTGTATTGATTGTGATAAAATGATGCATTTTTCATCATACTGGTTTTTCTTTGAAATTGTATTTATTTAGCATTTTCGTACGTTCATTGAACACATAATCTGTTTCGAGAATATGATCTGCTAGATATAGGGAGTGCCTCTTTAACCTAAAAGTTTCAGGTACATATTCCCAGTCATTATCGATAAAATTAGCGGTTTAAAGTATACTGCAGTACCGTAAACCATTCAATAATACATGAAGAGTTGTTGTTGTACTATAAAAGGATAGATGCGATTTATAACAGAAAGCCTCTATATTGATTAATTGTGGTAAAATTAAGCATTTTTCGCCATAGGTTCTTCTTTGAAATTGTATTTATTTATCATTTTACGTTCATAGAACACATAATCTATGTTTTGAGAATAAAATCTGCTAGATGTAGGGAGTGCCTCTTTAAGTTATATTACTTCAAAAGTATCTATCATCTATATTTTGGAGGTTATTTAGTTCGACATCAGTTGAAGGATGTGTCCCTTTAAGTCAGTATTCATTGACTGCATCTATGGAAGATGTGTATGAAATGTTTTTGCTATGCTGCCATTCACAACATATCTGTAAATTTAAAATTATTATTATTAAAATGGACAAGAGCTGCCAGTGTCTACACATCGATTGCCCATTCAAAATGAGCGGCAGTTACACATATTGAAGTACACAAGGTTACAACTTAAACTGCAGCTACGCGAGACGTTCTTCATGCCTGTGGTGTACATGTCTCATTGTACACCTGCAGACTATGCATGGTATAGTATGCAGACATGTAGAGTATGCATGGTATAGGCTGCAGACTATTTTCTTTACAACTATCTGTTCTGTTAGAAATATGGTATGGTAAGTGTTTATTAGTTTACATTTATTAATGCCCTTGTCTGAACCCAGACGTTTCAGCCACACGACATTTCGGCCTCACTTTATGTCCATTTCGGCCCCAGGATACATATAAGAGTATATTTTATTCTTTACATGAAAATAATTTTTTGTTTAACGGAATAATGTAATCTTAATGTCTAATTCCCATTGTCAATGTCGTAAAATACACGATATCGGTAACAGTTCAGTTGTAGATTTCATGGCATAAGAGACAGTAAATGTAATAGGTTCTTTTATTTTGTTAGTTGACCATAACTAGAATGCGGAATAAGTACACAAAGATGTGTCACAGCAGATGTGTGTGGAGGATGTTCCATAAACACGGTACTGTACAGCTGTATGTATGTCAACATGTCTGTGTAACTTTTTTTGTATTAGGACAAAATAGCTAAAGAATAAAAAAGTCTAAGGTATGATACTAACCATTTATTTACGTGCATGGAAATTATTCCACACTGGCACACATTAAGTATTAAAGTGTTATAATACAAATAGAATCTACATAAACACATGACAGATAATTTGTTAATGAATTATTAGCAGTAAAACAATAATAATTATCAATAAAAAATTATTAATATACAAATTATTAAATTTAAATTTATTATTTTGCAATACATAGATCACAATTAACATTTTCATAAATAAGCACTATAAAGCAATATTAACAATAAAAATAATGTAAATATTTAAATGAAAGACTTTAATTGCATAGTTAAAAATAAGGTGTTCAATAAAGCACTCTAAAACAGGCTATACTTATTTTAAAGAAGTAAACATAACTAAAAGCTGGCATTATTTCTAATGGGGTCCAGGTATTTCCAATACATGTTGATTATGAAATTGTATCCATTCTGGCAGTGCAAGTTTAATAAACAATGATTTGGAGTACTAATACGCAGTTAGTAGCCACGAAGTCAGGAAAACTCAGTCTTTACAATTAGTTTGTAATTTATTTTACTGTCTGTATTTCTACTACACAATATAAACTGTCAGCATAACAATTAAAAAATATAAATAACAAACTTGGCAAAAAAATCAGCGGTACATTTTTCAACACAAGAATTGGTTTTAATTAATTTAAGTTGCTTAAAATTGTATAGTGTTTGTTTTAAAACAGTACCCATACACATATTAAACAAGTGACAGGAAATTGTCACAAAACCAGGTTTTCATTTTCCAGTCTGCTGGCCGAGCGCAAATGTGTTTTAAAGTCAGTAGATATACATAATGTGAAAAAGAAACAAAGGTCTTCTTCTATATATTACATGTGTAAAAAAAGCAAAGGGCCATAATTCAGGCAAAATTGATCCAAACACAAAACTCAGACAATATGCACGAGGGCACTTGATGACAACAGTTGTGTGAGAGTTTGGTTTAAATATCTTGAGAAATGTAGGAGGAAGTGGGCACGTGACAGTATTCTTCTATATATAACATATGTGGAAAAAAAGCAAAGGGCCATAATTCAGGCAAAAATTATAAAAAAAAAAAAAAAAAAAAAAAAAAAAAACTTGCTCTGTGTGGGGTTTGAACCGCTGGTCTCATGAGAAATTTTGTCATCTTACTGTAATAGAATACTCCAAAGTATACAGGACTGGTAATCTATTCTAAAAATAGACAGTAATAACAGAGTATTCTCCCTTTTATAATAACAGAGTATTCTCCCATTTATATATACTTAAATAAGGAGACACAAAATTGCTAACGGACAGACGGACGGACGACCAGGGGCAGAACATTATATATTCAAAATTCTTTAGTTCACAATTATAGTTCTGTGAAAGTTTGGTTGAAATCCCTTGAGAAATGTAGGAGTTGCACACAGAAGAGTATTTCTCTATATATATTACATTATGTGGAAAAAAACAAACGCCCATAATTCTGTCAAAAATGATCAAATGACAAAACCCCGACAATATGCGCCAGGGCACTTGGTGACAACAATTCTGTGAAAGTTTGGTTGAAATCCCTTGAGAAGTGTAGAAGGAGTTGCGCACAGAAGAATTACATGTGAAAAAAAACAAAGGGCCATAATTCTGTCAAAAATGACCAAATCACAAAACCTGGAAAATATGCGCCAGGGCACTTCATGACAATACTTCTGTGAAAGTTTGGTTGAAATCCGTTGAGAAATGTAGGAGGAGTTGCGCACAGAAGAATTATATGTGAAAAAAAACAAAGGGCCATAACTCTGTCAAAAATGACCAAATCACAAAACCCCGACAATATGCGCCAGGGCACTTCATGACAATACTTCTGTGAAAGTTTGGTTGAAATCCGTTGAGAAATGTAGGAGGACTTGCGCACAGAAGAAATTGTTTACGCCCGCCCACCGCCCGCCGACATACCCCAATCTAATAACCAGGATTTTTCCTTCGGAAAACCTGGTTAACAATGCAATAAAACGTGTGCATGATATAACAAGTTTCCAATGGCAAGCTGACTATTATACTATATATAAAAGAGGGCAAAGATGGCCCTGTATCGCTCACCTTGGTATAAGTCCACTTGCCACTTTGATAGGCCTACTTTGTTGGTGTCGCTCCAACAAAGCCGAGGGCTAAAAAAAGTGTGGAGTGCTACCTTAGCCTATGTAAAACTAAGTGACCACCTGCGCGGGGTCAATTTTGATCCAGGGGTCATAATTTGAACAATCTTGGTAGAGGTCCACTAGACAATGCTACATGCCATATCTAAGCTCTAGGTTTTGTGGTTTCAGAGAAGATTTTTAAAGTTTTTCCTATTTGTTGCCATAGCAACCAGAGTTCTGCATTGAATGGTGCAAGTAACATCCCTGCAAAGTTTCATCAACATTGGCCCAGTGGTTTCAGAGATGTCGACACTTGACAGAATGTGATCCTAATAGCTCACTCTGGCACTTTGTGCCAGGTGAGCTAAAAAGGAAGGGGATAAAAAATGAAAATCAACATTTTCTCGAATTTCGCTTCAGAATAATAGTTTCTGTCAAGAGAATGAGGCTCATATCGAAATATCTGTCACCGAGGGTAACTGTTTACGTAAACAGTAAACAGTTACCCGAGGTGATGGATATTTCCATCTCAGCTAAGTGTCTCATGATGGAAACTTTTTCTTGCATACTGTTGTGCACTTTAAAGAAGATTTCTAAATGCAAACTTATCAAAATGATGAATTATCATGAAAAACTAAAGATTTTCGACGTTGTGTTTAGAAAAGTGTCGTCACAATGTTTATAACGTTATCATAAGTAATTCACAAGAGTTGTCTGGCATAGGAGGGGTGCCAGACTGGTTTTTCTGGAATGGCCAAAATCACAAGAAATGTCGATCTGTTATGCAAAAATTTCTATAGATAGAAAGATAATGTTCTAAGAAAATGAATACCAACAACACCATGTTTAATTCAAAAATAAAATTTCTACAGACATTTTTCGATTTTATGTGATGTGCTGTTTACTTGTAGTCCTAGAAATTTTAATGAAACGCACCCTGAAGGCTGAAATAGCTATCGAAAATTTGATTTATAGTGTAGTGTGTTAGAAATCCACAATAGCCTAGATCTTTTTTCATAAATCTCACTTAATGTCTTAAGTGGGTGGGGCCTAATAACACTGTCCTGTGATATCAGACGTCGCAATATCAACAAATATCAGACTGGTGTTATCGGGACGTCATCATGGCAGTTGCATAATAAAACTGGGCATCAGTACAACAAATAATTGTTTATTAGAGTATTCATTCCTCCTGTAGTGCAGGAACATCTACGTTATCTTGTAACATTTTTTGTATTGTATGAATTTGTTTGGCAACAATATTCGTTTGCCTTTCAGTTATTTCTTGTCCATAAATTCTAATGCTAACATCTACAGAGCTCCCCATTATTGTTGGTGGCACTGTGACCTGGAGAGCACTGTTAATATGTTCCAGCAAGTTCTTGTTTACATATTTATCTCCCGTCTGCTTATCTGTAATAGAAAACAATTTGTGTGACATAGTTATTGTTTTAAAATTAATATTGTTTTCTTATTTACATGCTGTTAACAAAAGTTGGTGCTATAAGGTGTGGGTACCAGTCCTCTTTTTATCCTTTTTGATATTTTTCTTCATCATGACATCTTATAATGCCTGTTTAGTTGACATAAGCAATAAATAATGTAAACTATAGAATTATAAACACATAGATTGACTACACATTACACACACATACCGGTAGTTATATAATGCTTAATAGTATCTATCGCTTATGTCAAACTTCTAAAGAGTTGTATAAAAGTTTTCCAAATTATGTAATTGTATGTACAAAAGGTGAATGATTTAAATTTTTAAATAATGATTTTAAAGAGTAACGCCAATTTAGTTCTGACTATTCTTAATTAAATGAATTTTTGTGATTTATGTAATATCTTTGAATGATTATAACATCTTAATTTTTTTCTGTTTTTAACATTGTACTTCATGACTTATGCTTGCTTCATGTGCTTTATGATTTATGCATACTAATTTTCATGACTATGCTGTATGCTGTGTGAGGAAGTTGCTAATCAGGTCTCCTCAAATTTGATTTGTCATAAAGCTCCAGCAGATTAAACTTGCCCATTTGTAGTAACGCATGCACAATCAAACGATTTTCTCTTTTCTGTAACACAATTGAGATCATAAATGTGAACAGTTCCTGAAATCTGTCCGTATATGCATCACCTTAATTGTTTAGTTTGTTGCTTGTGGCATTATGCATCGTTACAACTATGTTTCTCATGCAGAATTTGCAGGTAATATCAATAAGCTGACTTATGCGTGATTTTTATGAAAAAATTACTTTCAATCAGGCGTCCTAGAAAATTTGTGTGATAGTTGACAAATCTTTTTGAAATTTTGTCTTGCCAAATTTTCTAATGCGAAGACTCTTTGTTAATATCAATTATTTATTTTGTTCACAAATGAGGTTTCAAAGGGACAATTTCACAAGAGAGAGTTCCCTAAACTGTGTCAGACTTATCTGGTTGCTTCCCCTTTTTTATTTGGTTGTTTTTTTTCCATAGAATTATACAATGAACATACAAAATAACTAGTACCCGTATTTTTCCAGACTAATAACAAAACACTAACAAAGTTCCATGCTCGTGCATTATGAATAACTTATGCAAATGAACCACCATATTAAAATAATGGTAAACGCGCTGTTGTTTGGTGGAAATCATTTGGATGCGTAAAATTAAATCACTTGTGCTATGCACTCATGATGAAATTACTATGCATCCAAATTCCTGACTATATTTTATTCAACGATAAGATACAGGGAGGCATTTATTATTTCTTAAATAAAATAAATATGATAAATTTACCGATGACTAATAGTTTACGAGCGTTATAAAGTTCAGAAATTCATTAGTGCAACTGAGATTCTGTCGCCGGATAGCGGCTGAAGACGACTTTTTAAACTGACCTTGAATTATTTTTTTTGAACACACACAATTTTTTTATATACTTTATGAAACTTCCAGGTTTATGATGTGTCCATTTCTTATTTTAAGTGTCTGGGAAGTTAAATTTGTTTGTTTAGAAAAAAAAGTGTACTGTCATTCCCAAACAAATGACTGTTTTGGTAAACTACGTTTTTATACGTCTACATAACAGAAATCCTCAATAGTGCTATGCTAAGTATCCTCGCTTGTCATGAGGGAGATCAGAGTTCGATTCCCCGTCGGAGATTTTTGTTCCCTTCTTTTATTCCAAATTCATATAGCCTACATCCAATGAATATACAGTAGAAACTCACTAAACCGGAACTCCACTAAACCGGAATCCTCGGGATACCGGACTTTTTTCAGAGTCCCGTTTTTTCCCCTTCTATTTTCAATGTAAAAAAATCCCCACAAAACCAGAACCCCGGAATTCCAGATACCGGACAAAAAAATCGAGAAAATTTGTTACTTGTCAACGTAATTTTACCTCACAAAACGGGACATATATTTGTTCCAACATGTCAAAATGATTTTGTTTTGACAGCCGGTGCGTTGTAAAATATTGCACCTGTGATGTTGTGTTTGATGTCGGGGAGATAACTCGCTAATCGATAATGATGATTGCGCTGTGGATTGACTGCCGCACAATAATCAAACTTGTGAAAAGAAAAATGATTGAAACATTAATTTGTTTGTTGCAGAAAATGAAGAACTAGAAATGGTTATTAAGTGATCATTTTGAAGGGTTGTTTTATCTAAAGATTTCTAAGATGGAATCAAATTAGAGCGGTGCGTTAATTAAACTTAACAAGCATTTAATCACAGATAATCAGATAATTTGTTTGTTTGTTACTCAAATCAAGAACTTTGATTGGTGATGAAGTGGCCATTTTCGCAAGTTGATTAATGAATATATATTCTATGCATTATTTCAAGTTACTTGAACCATTGTTGATGTAAAATAAGTGTTATCTTTATGTGTTTTCATTTTATATAGGAAAAACTTCTAAAAAATTCTTCTCTGAAACCATAAGGCCTAGAGCCTAGATATTTGGCATGTAGCATTTTGTAGTGGAGTCCCAGGACCTCTACCAAGATTTTTCAAATTATGACCCCTGGGTCTAAATGGTCACTTAGTTTTGCATAGGCTTATATAGGAAAAACTTTATATTAATTAAGCCTATGCAAAACTAAGTGACCACCTGCGCCGGGTCAATTTTGACCCGCAGGTCATAATTTGAACGATCTTGGTAGAGATTAAGAACTGATACTTCGCTCTCACAGTAAAAATGAAAGCAAGATTGTTTACACATTTCAAAAACGAAAGTGTGAGAATGTGTTCTTTATGACGAACCAATTCATCGGGATTTGTTATTAAACAAAAATGTTTGACTTATATTTTACTTCATGATTATACAAACCTTGATGGTAAAAGAATAACCATTAGATGACACAAGTTTCTTCTTCAAACGGATGGTGTACTCTTCAATGACATCATAAGTAACAACCTCGTCATCTTCTACAACAGAGTCGGTAAGAGCAGCCTCTCCAAGTGACCTGTGTAACACAAAGTATAAGCTAAAATAAGATATACACAAGAAAATGCAGCAGGTTTAAACGGCGCCTGTAGAAATTGTAGAATTAAAAACAAACAGATGAGGGAGGCACTGCCACCAAAGCAGGTTTAAATGGTGCGTATAGAAAATGTAGAATAAAAAAAAAACAGTCACCTTGACTCTCCCCTCTGCAAAGAAATTGTTTTTTTTTGCTGAAACAATTTAAAAATTGAAAAAAAAATCTTAAATTTTATTTGGTAACAATGACCTTGACCCCCCCATTTTTGTTTTTGCTTAAAAATATTTAAAAACTTTTTAAAAAATATACTTTTAGCAACAGTGACCTTGACCCTAGTGACCTTGGCCTCAAAATTTTTTTTGGCTTAAAACACTCTAAAACACTAAAAACTAAAAAAAAAATTAAAAAATCTAATTTTTAGTAACAGTGACCTTGACTCCAAATTTTTTTTCTTCTAAAACACTAGAAACTAAAAAAAAAGAAAAATCATTTTTCTATTTTTAGTAACAGTGACCTTGACCCTAGTGACCCAATATGCAATCCTAAGCTTTGTCTCCATGCAAGCTATCTACATGTACAGACCAAGTTTCGTTCTAAATTGTCACTCCTATCTTGAGTTATTGAGGGGAAACCATTTTTTCTATTTTTAGTGACAGTGACCTTGACCCTAGTGACCCCTAGAGATGGGTCTTTTGCATTAAAAAATACACAAAATTTGTCTAATATACATTTTATCATTCTAGTGAAGTTTCAAGTAAATTCTTACAGTAGTTTTCAAAATAATGAAAAAAGACTAAAGGTAGCGTTAAAGTTCTCTTTAAGTGTATAGCTTAAAATAGGGATGTAATCGATTCAAACCATATCGATATATCAACAATCTAAAACTTTCGATTTGATATCGTTTGCCGTTTTGAAAAATCGTATCGAATAATAATGTTTTACAGTGCGATGATCTACAGTTTCACGTTCGAAAATTTCATCAAAACTGAACCGAAATATAAACAATCACTCTACCGAGAGTTCCGTATTTTTCTAACGAATGCTAATTTAATTAAATCTGGTCTCATAGGCAAAATATTTCAGCACTGCAAGGGTTGATATATATTAAAGACCAGAACCATTTGTTTATAGTACAATTAAGTCAAGAGATTTGGTAGATTACGTAGTCAGTGACTTTTTTACGCCCGTGTATCGATATATCGCTGTATCGTCGGTATTTCTAAATCAATATATCGATACAAAAATTTCAATCAATGACATCCCTAGCTTAAAATGACCGGGACTGACGGGTTCTCAATGATTGACTTAACAAAGTTTTACTGTATGATAATTTCTATCGTTCTAGGAGTTTACATCATTGATTTATGCTTTATTTATAATTATAATGGTCACTCTTCTTTGGTCTAGTGGTTAAGGCATTCACCTTGGGAGCGGGAGGTTGAAGGCTCGAATCCAAGCAGGGGTCTGTTCTGACATGGCCGGTTGGTGAGCCACCAGTTTGTTAGATAATGGTTACCGTATGCCTACCTGCCTGGTGCCGGGCATTTAAAGGATAGGATTCAGGAGGTAAATGCGCTCAAAAAGAAGGGGTCTCATAAGTCAGAAATGGCTGGCTCTTTACGCAGGGGTGAACACTATAATAAACAAACGCTTTACCTTTACATTTATAATATTGATTAAATATAATAGTCTAAAATAATGATAGTGTCTTCAAGACCATCAGCTTTACTGTCGGCAGGCTCATCAGCTTGAGGTAGGTCACCCGTAGAAGTTAACGCGGAGGCACTTAAATCCAGGTTCAAAGAAACATCACTGACGACTGCAAAATACAAACAGGCACATGCATGCATTATAAAGGAAACAGTATCCATCTATGCTAGCCTACATGTATATAATTATGTTAAGATTAACTATCTATCTATCTATCTTGTTATACTGCCTCACACCTCTCACGAGTATTATGGGCAGGGTGCACGCCGGGTGTTAATAAAAGATAAAACTACTGCAAGATAGCTCCTACAGTCAAGAGAAACAAGACGGTTAAAACTGTTAAAATAGTAAAAGAGTAAAAGGGTTAAAAACAACTGTTGTATGACTAATAATTGATTTGGGCCACTGCCTGCTTGAATGATTCAAGATCAGGCAGGATCGCAATATGTGTGGGTAATCTATTCCACAGGACTGTGGTATGGGGGGAAAAGAGTACTTAAAGAAGTCCGAATTTGCATGGGTTTGGCGGAGACTAAGGGGGTGCATATGTCTTGTTAACCTGTTTGGGACTTCTAGGTAACTGGGCAGGGAGATTGCTACAAGATTGTAGTATATTTTGTAAAACATAACCAATTTGGAGGCTTGATGCCTGTTCTCAAGGGTGCTCCATCCAAGGGTGTTCTGCAGGTCTGTCACACTGGTATCTCTGGAATAATCATTTTTTACCCATCTGATTGTGCGTCGCTGGACCATCTCCAGCCTGTGAATATTAACCTGGGTGTGTGGTGACCATACAGATGATGCATACTCTAGTTGTGGTCTGACTAATGTTTTGTAAGAGAGTGATTTGATATTTTCATGTTTTGTTTTAATGTTACGTTTGAGAAAGCCTAGTGTTCTGTTTGCATTTGTTGTTATTCTTGAGATGTGTGTATTCCAGCTGAGATCTTGGCTGATGTCTACACCAAGGTATTTTGCATCCTTAGCTGGTGAGAGTGTTTGACCATGAAGCTTATATGGGAACTGGATAGGTTTTCTACTACGTGTGATATGGAGGACCTGACATTTACTAGGGTTAAATTCCATGTCCCACAGTTTTTCCCACGTTTCTAGCTTAGAGAGATCATTTTGTAACCTTTGACAATCAGAGAGGCAAGTAACTGCAAGGTAAACGGCAGTGTCATCAGCAAAAAGCCGCACCTGGGAGGTAACCGTGTCAGGGAGATCATTTATATAGAGTAGGAACAACAGAGGTCCTAGGACAGAGCCCTGGGGGACCCCAGATGTAACAGGGACTTGATCAGACGTGCAACCGTTAACCACTACTGACTGAGATCTACCTATTAAAAAGGACCGGATCCAAGACACAGTTTGACTGGAGACACCATGCTCTTGGAGTTTAAGTAATAATTTAAGATGGTTGACTTTATCGAAGGCTTCACTAAAATCAAGTTGGACTAGGTCGGTCTGTTTACCTGAGGAAAGGTTTTTGGATATTTCATAAACTAGCTCAATGAGCCGAGTCTCACAGGACCGTCTTTCACGGAACCCATGTTGCAGCTCATAAAGTATGTTGTGTTTTGAGAGATGTGTGGATAGGCTAGATGCAATTATGTGTTCTAGGAGTTTACATAGAATACAAGTTAGCGATATGGGTCTGTAGTTAGCAGGGTCACTAGTATCACCTTTTTTTAATAGTGGAGCGACATTTGCCTTCGTCCAATCGGATGGGAGTTGACCAGTATTAAGGGATCTTTTAAAGATTAGTGATACTATGTCAAGGATCTCATGGCGGAGCTCCTTCAAGACAATGGGCTTAATCATATCTGGGCCAGCAGCCTTATCCACTTTTAGGTTTTGGAGTAATTTCAGGACGCCGTTGGGGGTCAATTTCAATGTTGGGCATTGTAGGGTATTTCCTTTTTCCTAGGGAAGTCCTGCAAACCCACTTTATCATTTTATTTCACAAATTAAGCTTTTTACTTACATTACATACTATAAAAGTCAGTCACGCATAAAATAGGATCACATTTACAACTTGCTTTGATTTATTTAATACAGCGCAGTGTCTTTTTCATTTCTATTGAACACAAACAATTTCTGACAAGACGTTACTGAGAAGAAAAGAGAAAATACTATTTAAGGTTTCACAATTTGTTGCAATCTTTTAAAATTGAAGTGTACATGTTTGCATGTTGTATTCTTCAAGCTTTTCGTCCCAACCAAGAAAAACATTTGCCATCAGGTAAGATGTTTTGACCTTTTGACTGAGGAAATAGATATTCAAATATCGGCTTGAAACATAACACAGTTCTCTAACCTCTTAGTGATACTATCTGCATATTTTGCTTTTTCCTTTGCTATGTTACTATGTTGTTTGCCTTTTATTCTTCAAGATCTTTTAACTGTCTGAGCATATACAAATGTGGATATTTAAATACCGGCTTGGAGAACAGTTCAATGATATGATAGTATTTGTCTTGATACAGTCAGTAATTGTTACCTGACACAACATTTATTCATTTAATTCTCAGGGTTTAAGTTATTCAGTCATAAGGAATTAATAAGCAAGTATTCCAAGTTTCAAAGCAAAAGATCTCTAGAATTAAGACAAAAAAGTGGAGATTACCAAACATAAAAGTAACTTTAGTTTCAAAGCAATATTATTAAAATCTTATAATTGATTTTAAAGCTGGTACAGAGGTGTGACGCCAAAGCAGATGTGAGCATAATTACTTCCCCTTTTTTTTTAAATTCAAGATAAAAACTGAACCTTTAGCTGAATGGTTGCCATGGCAATATGTAAATATTTTTAGAAATATATTTTTGGAAAGTTTTTAGCTATCTATGATAGAAGTTAGAGACAAGTGCTTGACAAAACAAGACGATGAAAAAAAAATTCTGTATACATGTACTGTAGCGCAGATAACTCAAAATCTGAATCATTTCCTTGAGACCTTTTTTATCATGTCACTCCTCATTTCAATCATAGAAATAATTTATTGCACATCTCCAAATATACATGTATAAAAGCAATTAACTTATAAATCCCCTCACCTTTTTCTGTTTAGCTGCCCTTACACACTGGGAGATCCTTTCATAATCATGATTTGGGTCATCACTATCTTCAACAGTTATGGCTTTCAAATCTAATTCAACCATCTTTTTAAACTATTCACCAGACATGGTGCTTTCTTCTTCTGTTCAATTCTTTTTACTTCCTTTTGTATAGCTGCCCTTACTCGATTTAAACTTTCTTTTTCTTCCTTTTCCAGACATTATTTCCCTCATAGCCTTTTCTTTGATAGTCACATTTGATGCCAAGCACACTTTCCCAGGTACAGATTTATTTTGTTTCAGATTTTCTGCGGAAGGGGTATCCACTTCATAGCCAGTTACCTTGTCATAGAACTTCCTCTTTGGTCCAGCTATTATTAATCTTTTATCAGCTGGTAGTGTCAGACCTTCCTGACGAACACCTACTGCCATTTTTTTCATTGATTCATTATTACCTTCTTCCTTTATGGCAACACTTGGAGCAGCATTAGTTTTAACATGTTCTTTAATCATATTTGATACCAATGGATTTGAAGTCTTTGTGCCTAATAAAGATTTCAATGCCACTTCACTCTTTTGATCAGGTATTACAGTGTTCTGCATTGGCTTAATTGTAACACAAGTACTAGAATCATGAAATAGGGACTGTCCCTTGATTAACACAGGGGCATGTCCTGCAGCAAATGTATTTCTTCGCATCATAACAGGCACAGCTGCAGGGGGCCTCACATTTGGATTGTTTGCGAGAAGAGAATTGGAACCAGCTCCTGTTGATATGGCTGGTGTTTTCATTGATCCATTATTACCTTCTTCCTTTATGGCAACACTTGGAGCAGCATTAGTTTTAACACATTCTTTAATCATATCTGATACCAATGAATTTGAAGTCTCTGTGCCTAACAAAGATTTCAATGCCCCTTCACTCTTTTGATTGGGTGATACAGTGTTCTGCATTGGCTTTATTGTAACACAAGTACTAGAATCACGTAATAGGGACCGTCCCTTTTTTAACACAGGGGCATGTCCTGGAGCAAATGTATTTCTTCGCATCATAACAGGCACAGCTGCAGGGGGCCTCACATTTGGATTGTTTGCGAGAAGAGAATTGGAACTAGCTCCGGTTGATCTTGCTGGTGTTTTCATTGATCCATTATTACCTTCTTCCTTTATGGCAACACTTGGAGCAGCATTAGTTTTAACATGTTCTTTAATCATATTTGATACCAATGAATTTGAAGTCTTTGTGCCTAATAAAGATTTCAATGCCACTTCACTCTTTTGATCAGGTATTACAGTGTTCTGCATTGGCTTTATTTTAACACAAGTACTAGAATCACGTAATAGGGACCGTCCCTTTTTTAACACAGGGGCATGTCCTGGAGCAAATGTAGTTCTTCGCATCATAACAGGCACTGCTGCAGCGGGTCTCACATTTGGATTGTTTGTTAGAAGAGAATTGGAACCAGCTCCTGTTGATATGGCTGGTGTAACTAGCATTGTATTCTGTGTTGGTACCCAAGGTCTTACCAGCATGGTATTGTTCACTACATTTGGCATACTTCCTGGCACTTTTAAAGGAACTAAAACAGTTTTCACAAGATTAGCAACTGAGCCAGATTTGTTGGGAGTGTTAACAACAGACACTGACGGAGTAAGTCTGCCTATCTGAGGATTTTTGCTAACTCCTGAATCATTTTTGGTTGATAAATAAATAACATTAGGCATTGTTGAGTTTTCTACACTTACATTTGTAACATAAACAGTTCCCTTAAATTTAGCAACTGGGCTAGATTTGTTTGGAGTATTAACAACAGACACTGATGGAGTATTTCTGACTATTCGAGGATTTTTGCTGACTTCTGAATCGTTTTTGGACGAGTAATAGATAACATTAGGCATTATTGGGTTTTCTACACTTTCATTTGAAACATAAAGGGATTTCATTATTTCTTTTTCCTCTTCAGAGTCAGTCTTAGAAAATGTTGGTTGCATTTTTTCTTTGTTACATTTTTTTTTATGATTATCCTCTGTTTCGTTTACCACCTTTAAATTGTTTCCCATTATTTCCTGAAGTTTTGCACAAGCTCTATCTTTCAATTCTTTAACACAATTCTCTGATGTCCATTCACATTTATCTATGTCAGTTTCACTTGCTGTGTCTGTTTCTGATCTGTTCTCTTCTTCATCTGTATTGGTGTCATCATCAGAATCATCCAAGGCTTCTTCAATATGAATAATTTCATCTCCAACCATCATAGACAATAAACCTCCTCTGGATTTAGACTGACCTAAAGATTTTTCTTTTGATTCTAAAAGGTCCTGAAATGCATTGTCAAATACTTCTTCTTCATTCCTCAACTTTGTATCTACAATACTGAGATTCTTTTTGTCAATGAGTCCTGGAATTTCAACGGATTGATTTTCAACTAAATTAATCTGTGAATGAATTTTAACTGGTTCAATAGGAGAATCCTTTTTAGCAGACTTGATGTTGGAGTCCCTATCCCTAGATTTTGAGTCAGAAAACTTTACACCTATTTTAGTGCCACCACCCTTCTTCAAATAATTGTCTAACTCTCCTTGAGAAAGTCTTGTTAGTGCAACATCACAGTGAGGTAAATCATAGTGCTTTTCATCCTGTAGTATCTCGGCTTTGCTTCTTCGTTTTATAGGTTTGAAAAATCGAGGGGAACTCCTACTACTTGAACAGTATACACCATAGGCTGCATCTTCTGTGAATGAATAAGAAGACTATTCTGAATAATATTGACTTCATATCTAGCTACATGTTTATAAATGTACATGACTGTAGGGTTAATACACAATTTTTGGTGTTTTAACATTTGCAGAATCCTGAGGAATGGTTGGTGCCCAAGTCCGTGAAGGCGAGGGCACTAACATATCCCGAGGGATTCTGCTGGTGTTATAACATGAAACACCATTTTGTTAGCTCTATTCTAGCATAAAACATCATAAAAATAAGAATGTAACGCTCTTACTGGTACAACATTCCACAATGCACCGAACAACGTCTATGTTGTTTAGATCATATCTATGACGATACCTGCGGTTTATGCCCGGCACTGTCGATGATAGACTTGGGAGACAGTTCCATTGTATACAATGGCCCTGTAATGAGCATTTATTAAAACGGGTTATAGCGCATGTGAATCTCCCTATTAACATACATTTTTTCTTCCGTTTAAACATTGGCAAAATAGGAAAAGACAGCACTTTTTATGCTAGAATTTATGGCTGTTCCTATCTTTTTCCAGGTCCTACTTAAAATACCTAAGTTTACATTAGATTAAAATTTATTTTGTTTTTCTTCTTGCAAATGTATTGTGCACTAGATAATAAAGGGAAAAGCAGTCAGATAATTATTTTACTTTAAATTGAGTAACTTGTTTTCACGCTCACTTTTACTATACAACCGCTAACGAAATTGATAAGAGTCAGGAGGTTTACCGATAACATCAAAAGCAATGCACTTATGTTTGTAGATTGCCGACTCGCTTGTCAAAGTAGCTATGAAGCACCGCCCAATATTGGTTTCCTAAACTCAATGAAAGCTGCCGAAACGGACATGTTACACACACAAACACTTGACGGAATGGGTAACAACATGCAGAGGCAGATAATTACTAAAACTTTAACATGTAACTATCATTGTGTCGGGTATTGCTCACATTTTGGTGTAGTAACGTGTACGAACGTTAAAGAAAACATTTTAAACTAGAGCTATCACTAAATGTGATTAATACCCCCAAAAGACTGCTTTATAAACTGAAGAAGTTCGTAGTAACATAATACCTTGCAAACAAACTAAAAAGAGATATTGTTCTTGGCAATAACTCTGTAATTTGTCAAGATAGAGTTATGGTTCTTGTACACTGCACTTCCTCTCAATGTGCTTGACCATTGTATGAAGTCTTATTGAATTCCAACTTGTAGTTTTCAAGTTATGCTCCTGACAAGGAAAAGTAACAAAGGGCAATAACTCTAAAATTAGTCAAGATGGAGTTAGGGTTCTTGTGCACTGCACTTCGTCTCAATGTGCTTGACCATAGTATGAAGTTGTATTGAATTCCAACCAGTAGTTTTCAAGTTATGCTCCGGACAAGGAAAAGTAACAAAGGGCAATAACTCTGTAATTAGTCAAGATGGAGTTATAGTTCTTGTGCACTGCACTTCCTCTCAATGTGCTTGACCATTGTATGAAGTTGTATTGAATTCCAACTTGTAGTTTTCAAGTTATGCTTTGGACAAGGAAAACTAACAAAGGGCAATAACTCAGTAAATACTCAAGATAGAGTTATGGTTCTTGTGCACTGCACTTCCTCTGAGTTTGCTTGATCATTGTATGAAATTGTATTGAATTCCAACTTTTAGTTTTCAAGTTATGCTCCGGACAAGGAAAAGTAACAAAGGGAAATAACTCTGAAATTAGTCAAGATGGAGTTATGGTTCTTGTGCACTGCACTTCCTCTCAATGTGCTTGACCATTGTATGAAGTCTTACTGAATTCCAACTTGTAGTTTTCAAGTTATGCTCCGGACAAGGAAAAGTAACAAAGGGCAATAACTCTAAAATTAGTCAAGATGGAGTTATGGTTCTTGTGCACTGCACTTCCTCTCAATGTGCTTGACCATTGTATGAAGTTGTATTGAATTCCAACTTGTAGTTTTCAAGTTATGCTCCGGACAAGGAAAAGTAACAAAGGGCAATAACTCTGTAATTAGTCAAGATGGAGTTATAGTTCTTGTGCACTGCACTTCCTCTCAATGTGCTTGACCATTGTATGAAGTTGTATTGAATTCCAACTAGTAGTTTTCAAGTTATGCTCCGGACAAGGAAAATGCAACAGACCGCCCGACCGACCGACCGACCGACCGACCAACCACCGGGTGACTCCTATATACCCCCCTAAACTTCGTTTTGGGGGTATAAAAATATCTCAGGCCAAAAAGAAATATATCTGTGTTTCGGGCAACCCGACCCTCCCTAGCAAAACCCCCCCGACCCTAGAGTTTTTTTTTCCAAAAAAAAAAAAAATGAAAAAAAAAAAAATATTTTTTAATGTGTCCCTACCCTACATGTACCTAGCATTATTGGGACCTTTGCCCCAACCACAGACTGTTTTTTTCCAACCTATAGCATTTTTCTGGATTAAAAAAAAAATAAAATAAAAACTTTGCCCCTACCCTACCAAGAATTTTTGGGACCGTTGCCCTAAACACAGATATTTTTTTTTTCCTCATAACAATAAAACGACGGGCGTTTTTACGGCGGGAAAACGCCGGTGAAAAATTGTGTGTGCTGAAAAACTGAATCAGCTTTTAACACATAAATTGTGTTTTTTGCCTACCTTCATATATCTGTGACTTATTGTATTTCTATGACATACACGGTAAACTCACTGCAGTCAAAAAACAATAAAGAGGGCAGTGGTGGTGTAGAGGTTGTGGTGTCTGTCACTCATTCTGGAGGCCGTTTCGGATTCGAGCCCAACTGGGTTTCACGACCGTACCTCATTTGATTCCAGTACTATTTCTCCAGGAAGCGGACTCGCGAGTGGCTCGATAAGCTACAAGCTTTCTTCACAATCGAGCTAAAATAATTGGTATAAACTAAATAATGTGATCGTGGAGAGACATTTAATATAATTATATAGTTAACGTGTAATGTAGTTAATTGTACACATACGATACTGATAAACATGGCATGTGTATCTTACTTATACTTCAAATGAAAATAAACAATACAAATTCTCATGCGTAGCTCTCTTTCAAATTCCGTGGAGTTGCATTAATAAACATTTCTGCAGGGAATCACCCATTTGCGTGAAGGGTTTTTGTTCATGCCATATTAAAGATACATTTAAATCTATACTTTATACATTGACACTGTATATGAAATGTACTCGGCCTCTAAAACCAGTATGTAAACATAAATATTTGTTCATAAAGCTCAAATTGTATTCAGCGATCGATACCTGGCTATTGAGGTATTGTACACCCCTATTTCTAACGGTGATTTAATAGTAGAATCTTCTGCTTTATGTACGTTCAACTCAAAATGGGTATTAAGCTCTGATTATGAAAACTATATCATATGATAATTTGAACAGTAGAATAACCGTCGCGTGCATGTGAAGAAGTCTTGATGATCGTTTTTCCCGTGCAGTGCTAAAATTGTAGATGGCGTCAAATCGATGGTATTTAATTATAGAGTTAAGTAAAGATATAAATGAGGTATAGTTAGATTTTATGCATTGTGCCGTGACTGCACTTTTATACTTTTATATTCTATGAATAGGTCATAGCTCACAAGTCCAAATCCTACTATAATACCGTCGCCGACAAAAATATAACTTTAATGGCCATGGATTCATTTCACAATTCTCTATAACAAGACATGTTGAAACTCTGACCTAAGTAGCGGTTTCCACACTTACGACATATTTTATCAAGTTATCAGTAAATATTGATTGACAGCATACCTGGATAAAATTGCATCGCTCTGATTGGAGCGGCGTAATAAAGCATTGTGCTTTCTTTGAAGATGTGATCAGCTGTCGCCGAAATGAACTCTGACCGTTACATTTTGACTTGTGCTGAATTCACGCCCCTCTAATCAATTTCGTTAGCGGTTGTACCTATAAATACTCTGTCAAAAATACAGCCAACGCATATTTCACATCAAAAGAGTTTTTTTCAACTTTATGCTTTAAATGTCATAGTTTATTCACGCAGACAAGTGTCAAAATGTATAATAATGAAACGGTTATTAGTGTAGAAAAGTGATCCATAAGCTGGATTGTAAAAATCCTACATTTAGTTGCTCAGTTAAAATACCTTACTTTGCATTAGATGGGACACTTGATTCCAATATAGCCCTCATTTTACTAACATATTTTAATACCTGTAGCAGTTGTCATAAGCTCCTTCAGTAAGACTCTTTTCTGGGAGGACATTTCACCCGATTTTGGCAAAGCTGGATCTTCTTGTTTCAGTTCCTCTGCTTCTTCCAAAGTCTCTATAAAAGTGTAAGATGAGATTTTCCAGCACTGGTAAAAACTGCAGATACCCCCATCTGGTATGCAAGAATGATCTATCATTTATATTTGTTTCAGAAAACACTTTAACAAGATTGCTGATGTTTAATAATATATTATGCTTTTAATCATTCAAATATAAGTTAATATTTAGAATGATTAATGAATAAAGTAAACGACGGAAACATCTACTTGACGGCTGCTCATAGCCCCTCGCGGTGTGCACGTCGCGGAACAGGCGTTGGGTCTCAACGGAAACTATATCAACACACACAACAGGACTTCGGTCCAAACAGGACTTCGGTACAAACTCGATCTAATGGCTGTCGAGGCCTCAGCTAACAACGAGGGGAGTGACCCTGACAAAAGCCGTTTGTTAAATACCAGCCGGCAACGAAGATGCACGGTGTGTGATGTCCACCAACCTCCAGAATCCCTGTGTGCCGGTGACATGTGCCAAGTGACTGGGGACCAACACAAACAACAGCACGATGGCGGCAGACAGCTTCAAGACAGAGGATATCCCTTACAGTGTTTGTGCTCGGAGAAATACATCAGTGTTACGTTTAATTAGCACTTACAGCTAAGAGTTTTATTTATTTCTGTAGGAGTCTATATGGAAAGTAGCAGTGCCTGTTGTGACCATGTTTTTTCATAATTTACTTGAAAAATCATTGGTGAGGATTAAACTATTTAATGACCATTTGCATTAATTTTATTTTAACATATGGCTTCAGAAATCTTAGTTATAGAGTGTCTATGACAAATAGTTTTAGTTAATCTTTCCCTCAGTGAGATTCTGACTAGCTAAAACAACTTTTTTTTTATCACATTGCCAAAAACCTTCTGGGTGGATTGAGTAACCTAGGAGATTTGGCAATCTTTTAAACTTTTTCTAACCCCCCACGCATGGCCATTGATCAGGTCGGACATCCGGGCATTTACCGTTGCGCGCACCTGCTCAGGCATAGCAACGCCGTCCGAGGTGAAAACAACCGCCATCTTGTTTATAACGTATAGAGCGAAGTCCGTGTTATGTTATAAAATTATTTGATTAAAGTATAAATATTCAGCAGTTATGACGAGTTTTTTATATGCAAATGACACCAACTTCTGTTTTCTGTTTGTTTCTATCAAAAGGAAAAGATAATTTTCATTCTTAAGTGTTAGAAATGTCAATGTATCGAAACGATCTAGATCTACGCATGCACATCACTTACAAACTATTCAATTATGGACGATATTATTTCCATTGACGATTAAAACTTGCCTCCGAAAATGAGATCACAAATGCTCCATCCAATTTCTATTTCTAAAATGAGGTAGAAATTCACAAGCATGCTATCCTAGCTTTTTCATGAAACGTTTTCTTGTCGGTAGAATCTAGTTTTAAGAACTATCTAATTTAAGATCGCTAATCAAAATAGTTTTCTCGATTTATTAGTTGAAAACCAAATGTTGACGTAAATCTATTAAAAAACAAAACTCATTATAATTAAAATTATGATATCTTCCTAAATACGTGTCCAATTTCACTTATAATAGAAAATCTTTCATCAGAGTACATAAAATTTGTCATCATGCAACAGCCAAAAATATGTATTTTCTGAATATGTGTAGGGTTGCTAGAAACTTTCATTTGCTGAATTAATTTTTGAAGTTGTATACATGTTAGATGAGTTAATAATATTTTTATGCAAACTTGATCATACATTATAAATGTAACTCGAAGGTTTGTGACAAATAATGTATATGTATAAACGTTATATAGGCCTATCATTCATTAAACATATGGTTCGTTTTTATTACAGTGATAAATAAAATCATATGCTACCGCGATCGCAGTAAAAAAAGGTTGCATAATTTAAATTGGACACTCTTGAAATTGTTATGTATATCTAATTATCAAATGCAATTGACCAGTGTGCAATATGCAATGATGTGTGACAAGTAAGATTGCTGGCAGGGGGTCGCCAATTAACAACAAATCATATCGCATCCTTTGTTGTAACTTATGCCCTTGGGCTAGATCCACTGAAATTCCATCAATGGTTAGATCTACTCTAATTATTTACCATGGTAACGATGTCAAAATGAGATACATATTGTTTGTGATATTTGATTTCATTGAAAGCGGGAATTAATTTTTTTGAAGGATTTTAAGGATGCCCTTTCAGTGTTCCGCAACATGTAAGTGCCTTCTAGTATATCTATCTGATTCACATATAGACTGTAACTACGTGATTTTTTGAAATTATTTTGAATATAAATGCCAGCCCTTTTTATAGACTAGAACTAAAAACAAATCAAATCTGTGTCTTTAATGAAAGCATATGGCCCTGTAATAAAATACATTTTGTCACAAAAGTTTCAACCTAGCATTCTCGTATAATGGTGTGTTTCGACATGATTTTAGTTATACGAGAAAAGTTGTGCACTTGGGAAAATCTATATCAAGATAGGATAAGTTTGTAACAAATAAATTCTTTATCTTAATATAAGAAACTTAAACAAAATAATTAAAATATATAGATCATTTTACAAAGGCCGAATTTAAAATACATTTTCTATCTTTTCTTGTCGTGCATGATATTTCACCGTCATAAAACAATCATTTTCAAGAATTTTTTTTAAAGAAAAATCTGACATAAACATCGCTTAGACATTGAAATAAGTAAACATATGTATTAAATGGTTTGTTTAACGTTTAAACTTTTTCTGAGCCGAAAAATAAGACTATCTTAATGCTAACCCCCTATTTGAACTGTGCGGTTGCCAGGTGCTTGTTTTCACCTCGGCAATATGGCGGATAATTGGTAACTACGGAAGTGACGTCATGCCGACCTGATCAATAATAGTCAGTTATGACGGTTAGCCATTAACAAAGATGATGATGATGATGATGACTTCAGCGTACCCGGTTTATAGGCTTGACAGAATGAAACAAAATACAAAAATAGCGGCATTTAGAGTTTTGGAAGCCAAAACTAGATTCTGACCAAAAACAAAAACAAAGTTCTGTAAAATGTCAACCTGTAAAATCGGTCTGCCTTCGAACAGTCGAAGTGGAAATAGTGAGACTACTCAAGACGTTACTTAATTATTTTGACTAGAAAATTTAACCAGGCTGTTAAATAATGCATTTCATATTTAAACCTTGAGCCTTGATGTGTTTACGGTATAAATAAAACAAATTTTTTTGAGAGACGGGTTCGAAAAGTCATGGGGCCGAATCGTCAAT
>JAFMSR010000015.1:31069431-31084547 GCA_022818135.1 Saxidomus purpurata
ATGAAACCTAGAATTTAAGTGGTGGTGCATCATGCTTCTGTTAGGAAATGTTAACATCATAAAACATATAATGCAGGCCATTATTTTCATAATGATGTCCGACCGGATCCGCCTCCGTGGTCTAGTGGTTAGAGAAGCTGACTTGAAATCACTGTACATAACCTCCGACTTTGTTTCTTTAAGTGGGGATCGAAGTTGGCAGTGGCTTGCGAAAATTCGGAGCCTAGTACTGGAACTTTCTAGGACGATGTTAGGGAAACTATCTGCCTATTAAAACTGACCACATACAGGTACTTTTGAAGTGGACGTTAAACTCCTACAACAACGATATCCGATCAGAAATCACAAAATATTTAAGCAAATGCAGCATTTTTTCTGAAAGGGACTCATACCCTATAACTGGTGCCAAACGAAATAACCTCCAAAAAATAACTTATTGAATCTGTGGAAGTACATGTATTATAACTTAACCTAAAAGTTTCAGCTGATTTTTGAAAGTATTTCATTAAAAAAAAACTTAAAGAAAATTTGCAGAATTCAAACTCATATGTTTGTTGAATTTTCACAACCGCATCAGATCGGCAGTTTCATTTCATCACATTTTGTGAAGGTAAGGAGAGATAACCACCCGTGTAAGTAATCTATTAGCCTTACACTTTAATTTACTTTAAGAAATCCCTTTAAAGGCTATATAGTAAACCAAGGTTTTAAGTAGGCTACACACAATATTTAGTGTTTTCTTACCATTTTTCCTCGAAACGATGTTAATGTATACATGTTTACGCTGTTTATCGTTTTTATAACTGGCTTATATTGGAGTGAAGGACATACTATTTAAAGTTTGTATTGCTAGTTGCTCTATAATTGCAGAATGAGTTTACACACTCGCTGCTGTGTAAACGCGAGCTTTGTGTGCTGGCGGATCAATAAGTGTGCATGACTGCCTGATGGCGTAGTAAAATTATTTATTTTGCCTCCGTTAGTATTACAATGACTTTTAACCCATTTTCAAGCCGAGTTCGCAAACATTGCCCCAACGCGTTTCAGCAAAAGTCGATCTACTTTGCAGGCGAAAGGGGAAGTCTATGGCTGTTCAAACGCTGAGTCGTTTTCAAAATTGCCATGTTAACAAGGAGTCACGTGACTCCATGTAATAAAAAACATAATATCGTATTAGAAACATTTAAGAATAGATTAACACAATACGCATGTTTTAAGTTTTAAAAATTGTGAGAAACCTGCTGATCCTGACATAAGCCTAAAAACTACCATAAATCAGTGAAATAAGATACTGAAAATCAAAAAAACACAAATGTGCGACCGATAAGATAGTTGTAAAAGCATTTATCCCTCCAAATAAGATTTTGGAAGTACTGATCAGCAACTATCTCACATAAAATCACAATAATTAAACATGCTGTTATGGAGGCTGATAGATACGACTGCATAGTTAACTGAAATAATGGTTAATACAATGCACATCACTAAGGTAACCAGATTAAAAATTGAAAAAAAGTATGTAAAAACTGCCGATCTTGACCAATGGTCTAAAAACTGCCATCAAATATTTATATAGGTTAGAAAACTAAACTGCAATAGATACACAAAAGTGCGACTGATGATTAGAGACTGAGAGCATTTATCGTTCCAAATCAGATTCAGCAACCTTTTTAACAATACATTAAAGTTATAGTCGAAGACATAACTATACAAGTGGAGGGGAGGCTGTTTAGTAAAGACGCACAATTGAACAAAACGGTACTCACTAGCGGATCCGGGGGGGAGGGGCGCACCCGGCGCGCGCCCCCTAAAATTCCCCAGCCTTACATAAATATCTGAGTATAAATTTATATTTTCTGTTTCCGAAATCGGTATCTTAAAAGTATCAAAAACACGTTTTAAATGCAGGAAAATGCACGAAATGGCACCCTCGAAAAAAACTTTTTAGGGGGAGCATGCCCCCGAACCCCCCTAGAGAGTGCCTCCCTATTTTTTAACCTCTGGCTACGGCCCTGAAATTGTTCATTGCCATTCAATTATACATGTTATTTATACACTCGCTCGCTCCACCGTTATTTAGTGTTCGATTACTTAAAAACAGAGAATAAAACACAGTCATAATTGCCGTCTTATAAGGCTTGAGCAGAACTAACAAATGGCAAAAAAGTTACGCCCCCGTAAGACCAAATCCTGGATCCGCCCCTGGTACTTACACATCGCGTAAGTGGTAGAAAGGAAAATAATGTTGTGAAAGAGAAAAAAACGAAGCAAACTAAAGGATACACAAAACTTAAAAAAACCCATAAATCTAAGCAAGTTGAAGAGGTATTGACATGTAATACGAAGTCAACTACCGGTTTGGAGCAACCCATAAAGAAGGATGTACATATTTATGCTATGGTAAAGGTAATACAATGGAAAGGTCAGGAGTAGGTGTATGTCATATATCATAAGTAACTGGAAAAATAGGTGCTGTTTCCGACACATCCTTTTATCCAAATAAAAATTTATATATAGATAATAAATAATCTGATGTTATCTTGTGGTAAATGTTATTGACTTCTGGTCAAATATGAAGTTTTATTGACTTACTGAAAATTAAAACGAACAAAAACTAACGTGCTTATTTAACTATAACGTGTATCGTTTGTAAAACGTTTTCTTTATAAATTATATTTTCAATGTAGTGCATTTGGTAAGTCATTAACAAAACTGGTACATATCTAAAACGATGAAGAATGACAGTACTGCTCGTAATAGGTTGAGAAATCAGTGCAGTTTATTAATAAGACACATAGTAGGAGATAGTTTCCCTTGTAAATGCCCGGAAGTCGGATAATACGAGACCTTCGAAAATTCGAGTATTTTTTTCGGAACCGTGCGACTTCGAGTTATCGAAGTTCTACTGTATGTTTTCTTATGATGAGTCTTTTTACTAATTCTGATTCCATGATTTTTTCCTGGATTTACCTTCATTTTATATGTTGATCCAGTGAATAAGGTTTAAACTACCTTTTTTAAGTTTGATTTGACTGTATTCAAAGTACACCCTGAACAGGAAACAGTGTCATCATCTGCATAGATAAAAAGGTCAGTTTTGTTCACGAAATAGAATATAATCAGGTATTCCATAATAAGTTTTAAGAGAAGCAGATCATGTGGAAGGCAATAAAAAAACTTCAGAAAGATTCATTAAATAGATGCAATGTATTTATTATCATCAATAACTTGTTTCCAGTCTGCTTTTATTTTGGAAGAGTTATTTGACACACATAGCCTGATCTAAATGCTGACAAATAGATACTGAAATCTACTACTAGTGTATTTATATATGATATATTTAAGATATATTAGAAATAATAAGAATAATTACTGGGTTGTAATTGCTTTTATCTAAAGTACTATTCGTTTTATTATTATTTGGAAAGACTGATCCAGTAAAAGGATTTACTGACTAAAACTGTCAGTGGTTCAACTATCGAAGGTTTTGCCAGTTTTATCAGCTTGGATGAAATTCCGCTATTGCCTACAGCTACTGTTCTAAATCAATGCCTGATGGAACATAAATTATGGCCATGTATGGAAACAAGTTGGCCGCTTAAAAAACATTTAATGGAATATGTCGTATGGGTTACTAAGCATGTATGAGCATAACAAGAGAGCCCTATAACATCATATGAGAACCAAAACATGCTTGGCATCCAAACCATTTATTATGTAGAATGTAGATTATTTTCTTTTTGATGAGAAAAGATGCTAAGAGAATAATTTATTCTTATGATGAAATGAATATTAAAGTTGAACATACTCTAACAGGACCGTTGCAACTGAGCCAAACGTACAGAAGGGTATGTATATAGGTCCACGATGTAGATTCGAACATGTTGCCCCTTTGTACTGTTTTATATAGACCGTTCCATTATCAGTAAATGTTGCTGTCCGCCAGTAAGCATCTGCAACAACTATCAATACTACCGTAATCTAAAAAGAAGAGGAAAACTGAATGATATACGTATAATACTACAAACCGTAATTCTGTGGAACATCATTTCTGAACTGCACAGTGCATTAACTTGTAAATGACAGGTAAGTGCTAAGTTCTAAAAATAGCTATTGATAGATATAGTTCGAAGGAGAGAAGTGCAGGTATAAGTATGCTAAATACATTTCCATATACATACATTAATATTAAGGTTTTTATTTTGCAGAATCATCCTAGTCCCACATAGAAATAAAAAAAATATACATGTTATGAAATACCTTATGCCATTAATTTGGAGCTGAACGACACCCCAGTTTCGGGGCACTTTAGTGGTCACCGGCCAAATATGTCAGTATTTCAAATACCAAAAACATAACCAAATGCATAACCCAATACACAATGTCTTACTCTATCTAGCTAATATAAATGTCAATGTCAATGGTTCCTTTCGGGTTGTTTCGGTTATTTTGAACTGGTAAGTGGGTCCTCCGCTGTGTAGACGCCCAGTTGGGGCGACATCATTGAGGTGTGTCCTTTTGAAGGCACCTAAGGTACACGAGAATCAGTTGAGTTAGTTTTAAATTGGTATTACATTGTAGTGGTCACATTTTCTCTTTCTCTAATTAGTGATTGGCTCTGTCTGTTAATATAAACTTAGAAAACAATCGGGTTAAAACAAATGAGTATAAGCTGAAATTCATATACTAGTATGCTGAATGGTACGTACGCTCTTTTTAATCTGACGGTAACGCGGATATGAAAAATGGTGAGGTCTTACATTTCTGTATAGTTTGGTACTACATATATCCGGTTTTGTTGCCATTGATATGACGATTGATAAAAAATTAGAATCATACATGTAAAAGGATAAACAGTTTTGATCAGGGAAAGGATCACTCTATTTCGCCATAAATTTCCTTGATTTAAGTTTTCTATTACATGTATTATGGTTACTATAAGAATCTTTCACTGGTTGCACGTGCAGATGGGAATATCTGGCTCGAGGGTAACTGGATATTCTCATCTGCACGTGCAAAACCTATGATAGATTATTTTTCTTACATACCATTTTCTACTAAAAGTAGCATAAATTAAATTAAATTAATGACTTATATTTACGCGCTATTTCCTTACAGCAATGTACGAATTTACACATTCTTTCATAGAAGTAGTTCGTTCTGACGTAATTAAGTCGTCTTACAGCGAGATTTTCCAGCACTAGCAAAAACTGCAGATATCCCGATCTGGTATGCAAGAAAGTTATATCTTCACTACCGATTTGAAACTGAAATTTAAGTAAAGGGCTCGTTTACGTGTCGAGTTTACGCTAATTGAACACATAAATTATGGCTAAACCTCGTATTTCTATTCTTAAATTTTGTATGAAAGTCTCAAAATAACTGAAACTTATTGTGAACGGTGTAACCAGGAATAGCAGAAACAAGTCATCAAATCATTGTATAGCAAGCAACACCGTGGTATTGTTATCACAACTATGTCACTGTCTTGAATGTGTCGACGTAGATTTGTAAAATGGCGGACGCACATCTACGAAAACGCAAGGACGTGTTTTTCAAGTGCAAGCAAGCCTATTTGCCTTTACAGCCCATGTTGTCTTTAACGTCGTGAAAATTAAATGTTTTTGCATACACCAGTCTATATCAATGGCTACAAAATGGTCTTGTTTCTTTACATGCTCGTAAACAAGTCGGTGTATTTTGTAAACAAACGTGAAAGCGACAGCGACTGGTGCTTTGCGTCTTATTTCTTATGTCTAGGCAATGAAATACCACCTGCAATTTTGTCTTCTGATGGCTTCTAACATGGCCACTACAGCATACAAGTTGCAGTTTAATGTTAGGGACTGCACTGTTTTTGTGAAATTTTAACAAGTACACCAAACTATGATATGTATGCTGACAAGAACGTGATTAATTTTGTTCCAGTATGAGTCATAAAATTCCTGAATGAAATTATTAGCATGAAACATTAAAATGATCTCCTTTTTTAGCGACAAAATGTATACTATTAAGCAATTTACCACGAAAAGTTAGGATTCTAAGATATGTAATTTACACAATATAAAAAAAAATATCTGTAGCATTATCAAAGTAGACGAGAAAGTTTATTTGCTATTTAATACTAACAAGAGTTTTTAAGCAAAGTACATGTATATTAGTAACATGTGTATGCCTATTTATAGGCTACTACTGTATGTACTTAGGCTAGTTACATCTAGGTAAACGTTTAAAAATATAACTGATTATATTGCCAGATCATTTCACGTTCATTAGTCACTAATATGGTGAATTTTAAATTTATGGAATTCCTTTTAGTTGGGGGTACATGGAATCTGACAGACAGTTTACAAGAATCTTATACCAGCTATATAACTCGTATAATCAAACTTTACTAGTTTATCCGTGTGAGCGATGTTAAGCTCCATGCACGTAGAATTATTAAGTCTTTCTTTGTCACTCCGTCATTACCATCACTACAATCGACGCATTCATAACAGTCTATCGCTGTACAAATGCAATATGACATAGTAAAATATATTTTCCAACACTGATAATAATGTATCGCTGAATCAAGACAATGTGTCTATGTAAAGTACATGTTCCAATTGAGATTGATAACATTTAAAAAATAAAAAAAAACTTTCTGGCAACTATATCTTGCGTGAAGAAACGACTTGAATACGAAAGAAAGCATGGAAAGGCATATGTCAAGAAAAATGGAGAGAATAGAACCTGGTTCTATCACTATCCTACCAGTAAATATTTTTCTATATCCGTAAATTCAAAGGACCCTAGAACTTTAACGAACAGCCCCCAGCAAATGAAAATTCAGGACTATAGGCCCTGCATTGCATAGCTATTTTTATAATTTTACTTACTCTCATGGCCTAGTGACTTAATCATCCGTTTTGGGATTAGGAGTTTAAATGTACGAATCACTGATATTGGCCTGTTGGTGAGCCAAATTAATCACGGACCTATAACCTGTTAAATAATCGATTTTATTGAGTGTGATCGATGACAAGGTGTAAATGATTTAGTCCATATTTCTATTCTATTCTGTTTTTCTCGAAAGTTTGTCAGGGGCTTTCCTTTGTTTCGGAAAAAGAGCATGGTATTCGAAATGACTGAAAAAATCAACAAAACACTTCCGGCTATTTCAGGCACTTAAGAAGATCTGAAAAAATCATTTGACGAAAAAGTCACAGTTAATTTAACTGATTTTGTGCGAAAACATTCCACGTTTAAAAGAAAGTCTAATATCCGCTCGCTGGTTGTATGCGTTTGCTGAATATCGATACCAGCGCCTTCACCTGAAAACAATTTGAGAAACATTTATTGTGTTGCGAGATTTAATTAATTAATTATTTTCATTCCCAGATGAAATCTGAGCATTCTTTTATCGATGAAATAATAATATTAATAATTTCCATTTGCATCCACAAGCCGTCAATTTCATCCTTGCTCCGTTACAAATGTGGAATGAAGAAACGCTAAGAATATGTCGACTAGCGCTATCGGTAAAGATAGATTTGTTTTATAAACTTTGAGAATGTGCGGTTAATCTTAACATAGTTTTGACTTTAAAGTGTATGCACTGCATGGGTGGTTTGTTAAAATGTTATATTTTTGTGATTATTGATAAGTTAGACGTAAATGGATAAATTTCATACACGGCAAGTGGAGCGTATACTTTATTCTACGTTTCGGTTTCGGAGTCTAGAAAAAACAAAGAGATTTCGCCGTAAATGCCTCCAAGATGAAAACACTGCTTGGTGCCTTACTATTTGGAATTTTTGTAAAGAGCATAACAGGTAAGATCTATTGTTTTTGTAGAAGGAAGTTTAATTACATTTCGACCTAAAGGCTTTGTATTAATGCAATCAAGTTTTGTTAATGGACACATCTGACTGAACTAGCAATATAGAATGAAATGACAAGTTGGTATCAGCCTACTTGTAGTGATGAAGGTCACAAGGTAGAGCCATGTAAGATTACACCAGGAGTGAACTAAAGCGTTGGATATATAAGAAGAAAATGCTGACATTTGTATATACACATTCAGATCATACACATCTCACATAACTGTATTTGATAAAGACCCTTTGGTACAAACACGTATTATAACGTATGTAGACGAACATGTTGATGGAAAATGAAAATCTTCTGATTCAGAGCACGGCCACAATTGTAATTTTATAGAATACATTTTTAAAACCAAATAAACGATTCACCTAACAAACAACAGTTTACTGGTACCCGCCACACATCGTTCTACGTGTGCAGGTAAAACGGTATCGTGTCTCATCGTTGCTCATGTTTTATTTACATATCCTGGAATAGAGTTGAAAAATCGAAGTAGGCCTACACTTTTCACAATTTAGATCCTTGTTTTTGTTGAACAATATGAAAACGTTTCAACATGAACACTTCTTTTAAACCAATTACATGTAAATATTTCTGTTTCAGACGAAACACGCAGTAAAGAAAAACAAATTGCTAATACCTGTCGGCACCTGTCTCTAAGTTGCGTCAATATTGGTACAAATATAGAAAGATATCGGGAAGAATCATATAAGATAATAATCTATGGTCGTAAACTGTTTCCGAGGTTCCTAATTAAGTCAACTACATTAAACATAAACTTCTTCAATTATTCGTAGGCTAAAGATACACGAGGTACTTTCTAAACCTAGTTTCTAATGATTGTGCGCTTAACTTGAATAAAGTAACTGAGGTCAAAAATGTTAAAACCAGGAAGAAGACATACCAACTAACAATTAGTAGTATGCGTTCCTTTGGTGGTTATTTTAAATAATAATTGTTCACAATACAGTATAGGATACAAATTGTCTAAGTTAAGAAATAAAAATACTAATTGCCTAAGGGATTAATGACTCCTTGCTCTTTCTCGCTCTTTGTCAAAATTTTAACTACATTCGGCTTTATCAGTATTGTCTGACATCCGTATAATATTTCCCGTACAGGTTTAACTGACGAAATTTTCTTTTGGATATGATTTAGAAACATGCAAAGATCATGAGAAATATGAGCAAAAAACAATTATTTGAGCGATCATTGGAAGAGACTACCTTAATTAAACTTTTTATTGAGTTTCAGAATAGGCTGGGCTCTTTTTTAAATATTTGATACCGTTTACATTAATCGACCTGTATGCTAGTATATTAATCTATAGAATGCCTTGAAATTAGGGAAATGTACTAGAACAGAAACATCTTGTATAGTTTTAGAGATAGTCACGTAGCTTGGAAAATGTACCTTACTTTTAACACGTTGTATTGTTTCATTGTATGGAATGTTATGAATCATGGAAAATGTACCTTATTTTAAATCATTGTAATGTTTCAGCGATAGAATGCTATTAATTTTAGAAAATGTCCCGAACTTTGAAACGTGGTATTGTTTCGGCCACGGAATATTATCAGTTTTGGAAACTATACCTTACTTTGACACATTGTTTTGTTTCAGCGATAGAATGTTATGAATGCGCCGACTGCAGTATCCCATTTGATGACGGTGACGACGGTGTGACAAAGAAAGAGTGCGAAAAGTCTTCTTGCATGAAGCTTAACATCACGCACACGGGTAAAATAAGTATAGGTATGATCGAGAGAGATTATTTCTTATTCTACGTGAATGTCATATCCTTAAATTCAAATTTATATCTTGCATAGTTAAAGTGTAAACATTTTGTCATTAAAATAAGAGATCGTTTGAATGTTTCACGGTTAATGATTTCATTTAAGAGTGGGAATGCAATTATTCACGCACTAGCTTGCATACATCACAAAGTAAGTATGGTGTACTTGTTTATACTTGCACTAAAATCATATTCATTTCTTTTAATCAGCAACCATCACACGTCTGTATTATTTGGGATTTTATTAATGTTATACCACTCTTTACATTACCATGTTTAAAATGGCTAAGGACGTACATATATAACGTATACATTCATAGTGAAATGTAATGTCCCAGGATCACTTTGAATTTACTGATATAAATACTGATAATAGAACCATGTTCTGTTTACTCTAAAACAATGTCTTCTTTGCAGAGTTACCGTTGTTTAAACTCACCTCACTATGAGAGTCTATGTTGTGGTCTGTAATGTAAGAGAGTGGCAATATGCCTTTCTTTCGTATTCAAGTCGTTTCGTCACCAAATGAGTTGCCAGTTGCCAGAAAGCCTTTCTTATTTTTTAGCAATATCATATAAAGAATACTGCGCTATATTCTAACATGTACTTAATTATCGACTTAAAAAGCACATATAGGAATCTTTTTGGTACACATAAATGCCATTTCTGTCAGAAATCTTTCTTGGTAAGGAAAAGCTACTTGTAATTCTGCCCCTCAGACTTAAAGAAGTAAGGAAAGCGAGTTTAAACCATAATTTGACTCTTTCTTTGTTCAATTAACGTATACTCCAACAATAACATTTCGGCACGAAAACGAAACATTTACTTAAAGTTTAGTTTCTAGAAGGTAGAAAAAAGTAATAATTGAAACTACCGTAAATAAAAGTCATGGAAATTTAGAGCGAGATAAAGTGATCCTTTCTCAGATCAATACTGCCGTTGATAGTTCATATAGGACTCTCAACTGAATTTATCAATCAGAATGTCAATGGCACCAAAATTAGCTGCATGAGTAGTCAGCCCGGTGGCGTTCAAGACAATAAGTGAGGTCAGCACTTCCTGAACAGACGTCTCGTTATTAGGTTCATTTTTCATATTTTTATATTTAAAAAGAACGTACATACCATTACGTATACACAATTACCACTATCAATAAACGTATGGTCATTATTAACTACTAACTACATGTCTTTCTTTATATAAACATCAAAACATACAAATATTTCTTGGTTTTCAATAACTGAATGTCCAAATTGGTAAAAATCTGCTTTCCACGTTACCATGGCAACCAAAATTGTTTGTAATTCAGCTACAATGTTAACGGCAGTAAATAGCTTATACAAATGTGTCTTCGATTGCAAATATGTTTTCAATATACATATTAATAAATCGAGTTAATCACAAATTAGAAAAGGTGAAAATAACTTTCATTACTACTATCAAGTTTAAAACTGTCTGGACTGATTTTCATGTTGCTTTTGGTGCCTTTCCAAAGGACACACCTCATGTCGTCTGACCTGTTCGTATGAGATATTAGGACCCGTTTACCAAATCAAACTATATATAGCTTTTCTTATCCTATGAGAAATCGTTTTAAAAACAATCCGAGATTGAACCATTGTTCTGGTGATTTTCTTAAAATATCTAACATAAGATTTTCTGATATTGAACTACAACTTGCAAACCTTGTATTTCCAGTTTCACGTGGTTGCGGAACAGGCGGCCTGGAGGAGGAGCGGTGTGAAAAGAAGCAAGTCTCTGGAACATACAGCGAAATATGTTACTGTAACAGTGACGAGTGTAACGGAAGTGCCGACATAAGGCTGAACTTCACTGTCGGCATGCTAACTCTAATAATCCTAACACCCGTGTTCATCATGAAATGTATAAATTTGTGACATGCCATCTGAATGTTTGTTGCAGTGATCATCACGCTAGTGTCACACATAACCGACAATGTTCACAAAACAAGTGTTCATTAATAAATGAATCATAAAAGTGATGAACCACGACACTGTTGAGATATTGACTTTCAATAATCATGATACAGGTGTTCATCACGAAACGTCATGGTTTATTATGCTTCCTGACTACCGGATTGTGATGATAAGTGTCTGTGTCTGTGTCTAAAATAAACTTTTCTCCTTTGGAAATATGCTGTATATGTAAGCTGACATTCTTACAGGTGGAATTTATGCTACGTGTACACAGATATTTGTTACCGTATCCGGTGCATAGATGTCATTCATACTACGTTACAAATCGTGTTTCCACGTTACTGTGGCATCGTATGAAAACATGTAACTTTGATATGGATGGTGCAGTTTTTAAAAGTATTTTGATACAATAATTAAGACGTTGTTTTGCGTGTTTCAACTATGTTACATCCACCTGGCAGGTCCACGTCACTACCCACACATTCCAAATAGCCATTTTAGGGAAGCTGAATGATATTCTAGAATATGTGTGTTTCATATGAACTGAGATTCATCTAATCCATAAAATGCAAAGGTGTGACACATGTATCACATTGCCATGGCAGTAGTTCTCTCTTTAACTCGATTCGCGTCAAGAATAATGAAATTGTTATTAAAATGATAAATCATTTTGTGCCTATTAATAATTGGAGATATTAATTTTCATCATTGTATCTCGATTTTTTTCACCTGGCCAAGGTTGTCATAATGTAATTTGTTTTAGATGATGACGTGTACCAGGGAATTATATACACAAATATCAGTCAATGATTCAAGACATCTGTTACTTTAATGGTTAATATTTTTTTGTCTAAAATCTGAAAAGGGAAAGACCAGTGTTAAACTACATATATCTATGTTATTATTGATTGTAACAATTTAAGAAGTGAAAAAGAATAAAGCTATATAATTGTATTTACTCACTCACGAGCATTTGACCGTGTCATACCTGCTGAAGGAATTAAATTTACTATATTTTTTTCTTAGGTATCTTTCTGTAATATGAATCAAATATTCTTTATATATGAAGATAGCATAATGTTTCGTACGGTACAATAACAATAATATATGTACTACCTATGGTTGATTTACTGGCTGATATTTGAAAAAAGTTCTATAGAACACATGCTCTCCTTTCTCATTTCACAATTCCGCGAAGATGAAAACATAAATTGTGTAACTATAGTAACTGTTGCTTATAAATACTCTCGGTGATAAGATAAATTCCACATATTATGAAAATTGCTTATTTCTTGGTTAAACTTGTATTGTTTGGCCACTTTTTTATCAGAAAAGATCAGTTAAAGGGAGAAAAAGAAAAGGAACATGCTAATTTTAAAGGAGAAAATAGAGAGAACATGGCAATTTTAAGGTTTTTTTATAACACTAGATACTTGTCGTCGGACATTTCAGTAAGTTAATTTATCAAATTTTCGTGTCCAAGAGATGAATTTCTTGTGTGACTTCCTCAGAAAGGAATAAACTAAAGGGATATTCATTTAAGTGACCTTAATTTGGCATGATCACTGCACTGAAATATGTCGTGGAATATATTATACATTATGAAAAACTTTTTTCTTGAAGTTATGAATTCTTCAAATCGCCGGTGTTCCTCCGCGGTCCACTCAGACATATAGAACCATATTCCTCCGTGTTTAAAATGAACTATCAAGTGATTTTAATTTTAATTACAGGTTTCTATGACTAAAGATAAAGTGACAGCTAAAACGAGATGAAAGTGAGCTTAGGTATTTTTGCATGCTTAATAGCAGATATATACATGTATTGTTTATAAAACTGGTTCCAGTCACGTGACCATGCCTCATTGCTGCATCATGGCTAAAATCCTGTTTTTCTATTTCATGTTTGTATATGGATAGTTCTTTAAAACACGAATAGTTCTTAAAGACGTGAAGACTGGAAATCATGATAAAAAGAAGCTGTTCGTAAGTGACAGTAGAAACTGCATTCACGGGATTCGAATCATAACGGTATTAAAGATAGTGGCGGTTAAAGGGAATATACCAAGCTCATGCGGCGCGACTCGTGCATTTAACTAAACAAAGTTTAACTTAAAATTTAAGTTCCATTCATGGAAGTCTTAACTTTTGTACCCTTCAAATGATCGTATTGTTTCGTTTATTAAATATAGATTGTACGATGTTGATAGTAATTGGCACCAAGTGCAGACGTATATAAACACTATTTGTATATGTATAAACTGTGTTGATTATATATTTCTATTTTTTCTATTTGTCTATGTTTTGATGAAAGTATAAAAACCGCATCTCTCTGTACAAACAATAAGAAATATGTTAAAACATAAAATGAAAAATGTAGATCTGTTTTTCAGTCATAGTATAGTTTAAATATGACTATTTAACACTGAAGGGAGACTCAACCTTAGTCATTGCCATTTATAGTAACTTCTCCCTGTGAAGGTCGAAGTAAAACTTAGCTGACATTGTCCGAACCTACAATTTCCAAGTATTTGCCAGACATTCTTACCCTACACAAAAGCGCATCACTAATTTGTACATTTTATTTACAAAGAGAAATATAAACCCGGTGGTCATGACTTGGTGCTAAAATGTCCACTTATACCATGCACTAGCAAACGGCGAAATTACATGAACCCTCTCAGGTAGTCGCCCCGTGTCTAATTCAACTACTATTATTACAACATAATCATCCTTTTTAGAAGAACATGCATCTCTTAAATTTGCGTTGCTTTGAATGGCATCGTGAGTGGGTCATTAAGCTACAGAACAAATAGTGGATAAATGTATGTTACGGCCCGTCAGTCTAATTTATTTCTCTGTTTTCTAAATCCCCTTTTTCATACATGTCGAAATTTTGTTGGTGGTATATAAAGAGTTGGACTAAAACTGTGTGGCAATCACTGTAAAATATAAGAGAATGTTAGCGAACTTGGTCTTTAAAGGTTTCTAAATTCCAGAGAGAGTAATGACTAAATGCTCCGCTCTTATAATATTGAAAATCATTGTATGGTGAGCTGCACAGTTTCAATAGAAAATATGTCGGATTATTGCTTCCTGGCAGCAAGTTGAAAAACGCATTAGTGCAGGTTTCTATTTTACAGCTGAAAAGCAGTTATGAAAGAAATTCATTTCTCTAACTTTACCCGCGCTCTCTGTATACATGTCATGGTTTGATGAACTTGTTGATAATTTCACAAAAACACTGCAACTGTAACTTGTATGAGGGTCATGTTATAAGCTACCTGAAGACAAAATGGCTTGAGGTATTGCATTGCCTAGACAAAGGAATAGGAAACATAACACCAGTCGCCCTCGCTGCGACTTTTGTTTATAAAATACACTGACTTATTTAAGTGCATGTAAAGAAATAAGAACGTTTTGTCGACAATGATGTGGACTGGTGCACGCAGAAAGCATTTAATTTTCACAAAGTTAATGACAGCATAGACTGTAAAGGCAAATAGGCTTTATGAA
>JAFMSR010000015.1:31085047-31217613 GCA_022818135.1 Saxidomus purpurata
ATCACAAAGTAAAATCTGAAAAACAACAGCAACTTTCAACACTATCAATATACATATTCACAGCATTGCTAATTTCTGTCACGGTTAAGGTCACAATGGTACACTAAATGATACTGTAACACTGATTAATATTTATGATTACAATATATTGTGACTTATCTACATAAAAATAATTGTATCTGGTATCTTCATCATTTAACATGTTTCAATTAATTAAATAAATGATTCATTCATTCAATCCAATTATTCATTCATTCAGTTCATCTGTCCAGTTGTCTCTCATTTGGTTGGTTGGTAAGTTAATCAATTAGTATACTTACTGAGGAAGGGTTATTGCCCTTATTGCACACTTTACATGGGTCAGCTTCTGTAACCTCTGTAGCATCCTCATCCTCATCACTACTGTCAGATACAATCACCAATGCACCAGGCTCTTTATAATTGATCCCTACAAAGGAATGAAAATGATTCTGTTCAGGAGTAGCAACATTACAAATTTAGCACTGCTGTGCGATAAACAATATTATTGATAATTAAGGTCTTTGCAACAAGAAGGATCAGTTGGTCTTGATAGCTCAGTGGTTAGGGCTTTCGCAGTAAGTTCCAGCTTTGAATCCTTGTTGAAACACAAGATGTTTTCTTGGTCAAAGACACAAATGTCATTCGTGCCTCAGTTGTCCCAGCTGTAAATGGGTAGTAGCAATGAAAAACTGACTGCCTCAGTCAGACCTGGGTTCAATTATTTTTAAAAGTAATTAATTAATTACAATTAAAACAGAAATTCTTCAATTAAATTACAATTATAATTACATGCTTTTTACAGAAGTAATTAATTAATTACAATTATTTTAAGGAAAACAATTAATTATTTTTTAATTATTTGGCAATATATTCATAATTTCGCATAGAATCATGTTACTATCAATGACATTTTAAAAATGCAGAATTATAATTCCTCAATGAATTTTGAAAACTTGAACACTTCAAAGTTTACTGTCTGTCAGTGAACACCATTTACAGATTCTTATTGCATTTCAAAAACATTAATGTTTGAAGTAACGTTCAGACTGCCTTTGTACTCTAATGAACAGTATCGGCATTTTGTTTTAAAATTCCCACTAGTATCCGTTGGTAAAATAAAATGTTTTAACATGCTAGAATTCATGTTGTGTGGACAACAAACAAATGTGAAATGTCAAGTGCATTCATATATTCTTGTCTTTTAATACTGTACATTGTGAACACAGAGATTGTGAACACTTCTTACTAACCCACTCTGTACAATTGATGACAACAAATTCTCTTCCTTCAGGCTAATTATACTACTAGTTATTGTAATTCAATGGCTTAATATTCATCAATGGTTGAGCAACAGTTTCAGGTTCATATCCAGATTACATTAATACCTCTTTAGATGACAAGCAAGTGTGAAATTTAAACCCCCAGGTGATAACAGCTACTGCACAATAACCTGTATTTTTGCCATATGCTTGTGACACTTTTCTGCATGTAACTGAAGAGTAATTGAATTTAATTGACAATTATTTTGCATTTGTTTGGATTTTAATTAATTACAATTAAAATAATTGATTTCTGCCTCAATTATTAATTATTTTTCAATTAGTTGAAAAACTGTAATTAATTATAATTGTAATTGGACAGAGGCACTGGCAGTGCCTCTCTCTCTTATGGGTGACAACATTTGGAATGAGTGGCAACATTCTTGGTAACCTGATAATTGATTGATGATTGTTCTTCATCAGCTTGTTCTCTGGAAATAATCTCTACAGAAGTAATCAGATCTAAACTAGAACTATCACTGAAGGTGATCCAAACACCCCACTTACACAGTATATAGAAATTTTGTAACATTTGATGCTTTAGTTATCGGACTGACACAACTTCAGGCATCGTATTGATCACTTCTGTGAAGTATCATCAAATTCTGACCAGAGTTTTTGGAGATAAATAACAAGATCTTATAATGTCGAGCCCCTGTGACCTTGACCTAGCAACCAGAAACATGGACTATGCACAACTTGGCATGGTACTTGTCACTTCTGTAAAATACCATTACATTGTGACCAGGGGTTTAAAAGATTTAGGGTGCACAAGATTTTACTATCTCGAGCCCTTGTGATCTTGACCTTTGACCTAGTGACCCAAAACATGGACCATGCACAACTGGTCCATTATTGGATCGTGAAAGGAAGCTGTTTAAAACTTTTTCTCTTTTTCGTAACAGCGGTCCCTGTGTGCACAGGATTGGCCATTTCCGTTTTTGAAAGGGTCTATTACAGACATTACAGAGCTAGTTCGGTATAAATTGGACACATGGTTTTTAGGAAGAAGAGCTTCAAGTGACAATGTTGACAAGGACGTTGGACAGCGGACCACTCACCCATACTAGTAGCACATCCAGAGTCTTTGGGTAAGGTGAGCTAAAAATAGATTCTGAAGGACTAATGCTGGGTACCAGCAGTTTCTTTGCTTGTAATCATATGTTGCACACAGGTAATATTACAATAAGAGTTGTGATTAATGCCACCAAAGCAGTGTCTCACAGTCTGTGACCTTCATCTGTAAGGTGTGGCAGTAGTACTTATATACAACACTTTATCTCCATGTGCTGAACATTTCTTCCAGTTAATTTTGAAATCAATTAATGTATAATAGAGCTACAGTCTGGACATGAACAAGTGCATATATACAGGATTCTAATTTGTCCAACCTCTAAGCGTGACCATGACCTTGAAGGTAAGGATATGGGACTAGTTTGTGCTATGTCATCTCCATATGTTTAGCAATCATGCCATGCCATTTTAAAATCCTTCTATGCATGAAAGAGTTATCAAATATACAGGATTCCATGACTTCTAAACTTTCAGCGTGACCTTGATCTTTTAGGTGGGGTTGTATGACATTGTCTTGATGCAACTTGGGGCGTTATACTCATATTGACCGGTTGATTGCCAACATTGGCTTGATGTGCAGAACATTTGTGCCAACTTATTTTAAAATCCTTTAATGCATGACAGAGTTACAATCTAGCATGAATGTGTGCATGCATACAGGATTTCATTACCTTTAAACTCTAAGCATGACCTTTAAGGTAGGGTCATGTGATTCTATATTTAGTTATTATGACTTCTTCATATTCATTTGAATAAGTAAAACTAAAACTTACTTTTTCTAGCAGCTACACGTTTTGCATTCCTGCCCAGGACCAGAGGGACTGTTTCTTCCTTACTATATTGCCCCTCCTCTTCCTCACTGTCAGTTGTCTCTATTGAGACTCTCCGTGCCGGTAACTAGGTAAAAAAGAAAACAATCTCATTTTGCAATGAAAAATATCTTTATACCAATATATGTACCTTCATTTTTTGGGATGGCAACAAAAGAAATCCTTGACAGAGTTACATTCTCTTGCCTACATGAGTACATGTGGGTGCCATAAAGGCAAACAAGTATTTAATCTTTCAAAGTGATATCCCAAATGGTTGAATGTAAAAAGTGGGCTGGGATGATAAAGGGCTTTAACTTGATTTAAAATTTTTAGACAGAGTTACATCCTCTTGTCTATAGATGTGGGTCATGATGGTAAGCAAGGATTCCAAGATCTCTGTCAAAGGATTCAGACAATAAGTGGATATTACCCAGATATCAGTATTGTTAGTAAGTATCAAAGCAATATTTATAATGATTTTTAAAACTGGTATGAAGGTGTGACGCCAACGCTGATTCAAGCATGATAGCTAACCTTTTCTTTTCAAAAGGTCAAGAAAAAACTGAAGATTTTGCTGAATTGTTGCCATGGCAATATGTAAATATTTCTAAAAGAAGTTTTTGGAAAGTTTTAAGATATCTATGATAGAAGTTAGAGACTAGTTCTTGACAAAACAAGACACTGAAAAAAAAATATAATTCTGCACGCGCTGTAGTGCAGATAACTCAAAATCTTAATAATTTCCTTTAGACCGGTTTTATCACGTTACTCCTCATTTCAATCAAAGACAATAATTAATTTACCTCCAAATATCCAAATGATATTAGAAAAACAATTAACATATAAATCCTCTCACCTTTTTCGCTCTAGCTGCCCTTACACGCTGTGAGATCCTTTCATAATCATAATTTGGGTCGTCACTCTCTTCACTGGGTTCGTCGATCATTTCTGATTCCAGCATCTTTTCAAACTCTTCATCAGTGGTGGTGCTATCCTCTTCTGCTCGATTCTTTCTACTTCCTTTTGTATAGCTGCCCTTACTTGATTTCACCTTTTTTTCTCTTCCTTTTCCAGACATTAGTTTCCTCCTCATATCCTTTGTGAAAGACACATTTGATGCCAAGTACACTTTCCCAGGTACATGATTTAGATTTTCTGCGAAAGGGAAATCCACTTCATAGCCAGTTACCTTGTCGTAGAACTTCCCCCTTGGTCCAGCTATTATTAATCTTTTATCAGGTGGTAATCTAAGACCTTCCTCACCAACAACTATGACCATTTTTTTCATTGATCCATTATTACCATCTTCCTTTTTAGCAACACTTGGAGCAGCATTAGTTTTAATACGTTCTTTAATCATATTTGATACCAATGAATTTTTAGGTTTTGTGCCTAATAAAGATTTCAATACCACTTCACTCTTTTGATTAGGTATTACAGTGTTCTGCATTGGCTTTATTTTAACACAAGTACTAGAATCACGTAATAGGGACTGTCCCTTGTTTAACACAGGGGCATGTCCTGAAGCAAATGTAATTCTTGGCATTATTACAGGCATTGCAGCGGGCCTCACATTTGGATAGTTTGTAAGAAGAGAAAAGGAACCAGCTCCTGTTGACATGGCTGGTGAAACAAGCATTGAATTCTGGGTTGGTACCTGAGGTCTTACCAGCATGGTTTTGTTCACTACATATGGCATATTTCCTGGCACTGTTACAGGAACATAAACAGTTCTCAAAAGATCAGCAACTGATCTTGATTTATTCTGAGTGTTAACAACAGACACTGGTGGAGTATTTCTGACTATCTGAGGCTTTTTGCTAACTTCTGAATCGTTTTTGGTCGGTAAATAAATAACATTAGGCATTATTGGGTTTTCTGCACTTACATTTGAAACATAAAGGGATTTCATCATTTCTTTCTCCTCTTTTGAGTCAGTCTTAGAAAATGTTGGTTGCAATTTTCCTTTTTTACCTTTTCTTTTATTCTCTGTTTGATTTACTAACTTCGAATTGTTTTCAATTATTTCCTGAATTTTTGCACAAGCTCCATCTTTCAATTCCTTAACACACTTCTCTGATGTCCCTACACATTTATCTGTGTCAATTTCACTTGCTGTGTCTGTTTGTGCTTCATTCTCTACTTCGGCTGTCTTCGTGTCATCATCAGAATCATCCGAGGCTTCTTCAATATGAATAATTTCATCTCCAACCATCATAGACAATGGCTTCTTTTCAACAGATTTGTTTTCATGTTTTGCTTTCCTTTCCACTTCAAATTTTGGTTCAACTTTTGGAACTGTTTCTGTGTGTCTAACATTTTCAGTCTTGAGATGTTTTGTCAAACCTGGATCTTTTTCTTCACATTTAGTAGTTTGATTTGACTCAAACAGTCCATTTGTACCTGTTTTTTCAGTCTTAATATCACCTTTACTTTCAATCACATTTATTATCTTTGCAATGAACTCATTAACTGGCAGCTCTCCTTCCCTGTTGCAAGTTTCTTTGATAGAACATGTCAACTCTGGCTTATTCGTATCAATGATATCTTTTTTATCACTGTTTGGAATCTCTACATCATTTGTTGTTTGACTAGATTTCTTGTCAGCTTCAGCACCACTGTCACTGAAATTTGCCTCACAAGCAATATCATGCTCTAATACCTCTGATTTCTTTCTTCCTATATCTGATGGTAACTTTTCAACCTGAGTCAATTTGGAAGCTTCTATTTTATCATCTAAAGAATTTTCTGTCTCACTGCAAGTTTCCTTTAATGAATGGCTTTTAAGTTTTCTATTTTCTTGCACTTCAGATATACTGAAGTCATTTGAATTTGGTGGAGACATGCATATACTAGCTGGACTTCCTTGACTTATCATTTCTTCCAACTGAATTAGATCTTTCAATGCATTGTCAATAACTTGTTTGTCACTGTCTAAAGACAGATCACTGTCTACACCAGAGACTCCATTACTGACTTCATTGGTTAGTTTTTCTTCACTAAGATCTTTTGTTTTAGTTATGTTAGGATTACAATCTTCAGCAGCTGATTCTGAACAAGCTGTATCAATCTCAGCAGTTTCACCTCCTCTGAATTGAGACTGACCTAAAGATTTCCCTTCTAATTGTATAAGGTCCTGAATTGCATTGTCAAATACTTCTTTTTCATTTCTCGACTTTGTATCCACAAAACTGAGATTCTTTTTGTCACAATGGCCTTGAATTTTAACGGAATGATTTTCGATTGACATCTCTGGTCTAATACAGGTTTTTGTTTCATTCTTCTTTTCACTTTTACTAGTTGCATCACCCCTACCATCTATTAAAGATACATCATTTTCTTTTTCTTTTTCACTAACAACCTTTTCTGATCTGGTTCTACCCTTACCTTTAGTTTCTTTTGTATTTCGTTTTTTAACATTACAATTACCACTTAACTCTTCCTTTGAATTACATGTATTTTCTTTTACATCTGCTAAAGTATGTTGATCTGAAACGTCACATTTATTATTTGACTCACAAAAATCTATTTTACCAGCAGCTTCATTACTTGCTAATTCCCTACCACTACTTGTATCCTTTTCAATATCTTCCTGCTCAGAGTCACTTTTGTGTCTTTCTTTGTAATTCTTTTGAACAGTTTTTGTATTTTCATTGTTAACATGAAGATTTTCATTGTTAGGTTCATTTTCACTCATTTTACCTTTATCAAAGTTAGAGTTTACAGTATCACAAGATTTTATTTTATCATTACTCTTAACAGTTTCACCATTCTCATTTGTCTGCTTTACTATGTGCAAATCATCTTCTACTTTAGATGTTTCAGATTCTTTTTTGTTTCTTTTCAATAATTCATTACTGGTATTCTTTTTCACTGATTTAGTGCCACCACCTTTCTTCACATATTTCTCTAACTCTTCTTGAGGAAGTCTTGTTAGTGCAACATCACAGTGAGGTAAATCATAGTGCTTTTCATCCTGTAGTATCTCGGCTTTGCTTCTTCGTTTTGGAGGTTTGAAAAATCGAGGGGAGCTTGAAAAGTATACAGCATAGGCTGCATCTTCTGTGAATGAATAAAAAGACTATTATGAATAAGATGATTAGTTTCTTCGATGAGCATGCGGCTCAGATCAAAATATCAGTCACCGAGGGTAACTGTTTTGGCGGGAACGAGCTAAATTGTGACTGTGACTGTGAAAATGGGTCCAGATGAGTAAAAATCACACATTTTGTTTTACATGTTTTATAAAAGTGTGAAGTCCGTTAACTACGAATTTAAAATTTCAAGTAAATCTACCAACTACTTTTAAAGTTATGCTTGTTTTCAGATAACACACATTGTTATTCTTCATAATGACGTTTGTGACGTCAAAACAGTAATTTTAACGTCAATATATTTGACGTTGTAGATTGCCTTGTTACATATTCATATGGAGGTATTTTTTCTTGAAATTTAATCTGATAACACATAATTTATTGTTCAGTATTTCGCTTGTTTTAATTTTGTTGTAATTTCTCAACTTTTCAATAAATCCTCATTTTGATTGACCGTGCCCTAATTTTCACTTTTTCGAATGTGACAGAATTAGTGGTTACTATGGTAATATGCTTTATGATGAAGACATGATAGAATCATTTTCATGCATATTTGTGAATGCCATTTCCAATAAACATCAGTTTTTAAATGGTTACGCCTAGTCGAAATTTGGTGAAAATTGGTTATTTGTCATTTTACATTTGCGCAATAATAATTAATGCTCATCTGGACCCATTTTCTCAGTCCACGTCACAACTGAACTAGATGGTTATTTTTGTCACAAAAACAAATGTCTCCCAAATGGCAGTTTGTCAATGATTGTAATACTGAGACAGGATATTAAAATAAAATAATTGTGGAGAAGAAGTGAAGATAAATAATTAAATTCCATTGTTGAGTGGGGAATGTGTCTGTTACATCTCATCACAGTTGCTGAACACTTCGTTCAGACACGAAATACAGTCACATGACTTTTGATCTCTAATTGTGACCTTGACCTTGAACAAAGGTGGTCGTTACACGTATGCGCTCTGCACATCGTCTCAATATGGTGAACATTTGTGGTGAGTTATTCTAAAATCCTTCAAGGGGTACAAGAGATATGGAGCGGACACAAAATATAGTCACATCACCTTTGATACAGTACACGCAATCTAATTGTCATTATCATCTTAGTAACAAATAAAGCTACCACTTTCTTGTAATAATCTCATTAAAATATATACACAACTTTAACCTGTACTTATATCTAGTGAGTTAATTGCTATATTTAATGTTTTTCCAAGATGATAAAGGGTAAAGCCTTCTCTATTAAGCTTCCAATTAAAATATGTTACAAACGAGAAATTGACCAACGGTCACTGTGACCTTGACCTTTGAACTACTGACCCCAAAAACAATAGGGATCATCTGCTCAATAAGACCATTCATCCTATGAAGTTTGAGAGCTGTAGGTCAAAAGGAACTCTAGTTATCGTCCGGAAACGAAGAATGGACGGACGGACTGACGGACTCCCCCCAGTTTGAGGGTTGTAGGTCAAAAGGAACTCTAGTTATCATCCGGAAATGAGAAATTGACCAACGGTCACTGTGACCTTGACCTTTGACCTACTGACCCCAAAAACAATAGGGATCATCTGCTTTATAAGACCAATCATCCTATGAAGTTTGAGGTCTGTAGGTCTAAAGGAACTCTAGTTATCATCCGGAAACGAGAAATTGACCAACGGTCAGTGTGACCTTGACCTTTGACCTACTGACCCCAAAAACAATAGGGATCATCAGCTCTATAAGACCAATCATCCTATGAAGTTTGAGGGCTGTAGGTCAAAAGGAACTCTAGTTATCATCCGGAAACGAAATTGACCAACGGTCACTGTGACCTTGACCTTTGAACTACTGACCCCAAAAACAATAGGGATCATCTGCTCAATAAGACCATTCATCCTATGAAGTTTGAGAGCTGTAGGTCAAAAGGAACTCTAGTTATCGTCCGGAAACGAAGAATGGACGGACGGACTGACGGACTGACGGACGGACGGACTGACGGACAGGGCAAAAACAATATGTCTCCCCCCGAGGTGGGGGAGACATAATAACTTGTTTTCACGCTCAGTTATACTGTGACTTGCCTTCCTCTAAAATTTACATCTTCATTAAGTTCAATGTACATTTTTTTATGTCTCCACAAATATTTGCATTTCTCTTTGGTATGTCATGAATAGCACATAAGCATACATGTATATACAAAAATAAAGTCAAATTAATATTCTGTGCATGTTATTTCTGCATTCTATTATGTTTGACAGCAGAAAACCAATAAAACAACACTAAACAAAACTAGCGATAGACATACGTTATCCTACAATATACCATTACTGATTAAACAGCAACTTTTAAGTAATGATCACTTTATTTATGATTGGTACCAATTCTGAACTAGAGCTATAGCTGGAAGTGATTATTACCCTTGCCTATGTACTGGTCACTGTGGCACTAAAGTACCCTTGGCCTATGGTACTACAAAATACTGCATTACTGTACAGTACTGTAATATTCTATACTTCTGGCTAGTACTATACTTTGGTGACATTCCATCTACTGGTTCTTGAGAAGAAGCCATTTAAAAGGTTTTTCTTTTATTTTTAGAAACCGGGACCCTATTTGAACCATTTCCTGTTATTTTTGAAAGAGACAATGTAGAGATGCTACATAGCAAGTGTGGTGACATTCCATTAACTGGATCATGAGAAGCCATTTGAAGGTCTTTCTATTTTTAGCAACAGCAGCCCATGTGTGCACTAGACTGAAAACATTTCCTGTTTTTTGAAAGGGTACTAAAGAGCAAGTGTAACAGGTGGTGAAAAAATCGTGGCTTGACTGGGACTTGAACCCAGGGCCTTCCGCTGTCAGGGCGGACACTCTACCAACTGAGCTATCAAGCCACACTGTCAAATAGCCTAACGATTTATCACCTTATACCTGTACCGGGCTACACAAGCAAGTAAAAATCGTACATATAGTTTCTGAGTAATACTACTTTGTGTAAGATAGGGAAATGGCATGAAAACATAGGTGACTTCAATATAGCCCTCATAAATTTACTAATGGGGGTATAAATATTTTCATACCTGTAGCAGTTGTCACAAGCTCCTTCGGTGAAACTTTTTTCTGGGGAGACACTTCACCAGATTTGGGCAAAGCTGGATCTTCTTGTTTCAGTTCCTCTGCTTCTTCCAAAGTCTCTATAAAACTTTCAAGTTCATCAACCTCACTGCAACAATACAACCATGTTTACAAGTTCTATGTAACAATACCAGATGCATGTCAAAGAACACTTCATATATGGAGTATGACAGACATGAAAATAAGTTTCAGTTATTCACATTTCAAATATTTCTATACGTTTCACTTTTTATGTTACATACAATGTTACTTGATGTCATACAAAACTTTAAAAACCTAAAGTGTCTTTTGAAACTAAGAAAGCTCTCTGAAATTACACAGGATGTTATGGCAGGAACAAACCCTCTAAAGCTACACAACAAGGGTAGCTACTCTTCCTGAAATGAAATTCACGGATTTTTCCCTGATCAAAATTCAACCTCCCCTTACCCTTACAGCTATCTGTTTCTCCCGTTTAATTAATTTCTTCACAACAGCAAAACTAAACATGTTCTGCTTGAACTTAATCATCATTTGAACTGGGCTACAATCAATTATGAAAATTGTCAAAAATAGATAATCAAAGTTAACTCAAGAAATTACTAAATTGCCATCCTGTAGCCATCTTTTCGAATTCCCTGACAATTTTCCTAAAGTCCCTGACTTTTCCCCAATCATTGGCTACACTGTTATCTCATTCATAGCACAACTCCTGTCAAACTTTAACTGAATAGAGTAAAGACGTTGTACATTGCTGTTTCCCTGTGGACAAGTGTGATGGGAGAAAAGGCACATCAATTTACAAAATGGCAATTACTATAATACTCACCTTTTTTTAATGCAGGGGGATAAACAAGAGGCCCATAAGGGTCAGCCTCACCCTACTGGACTACTGGACTACATGTATTTGGACTGCTCTGCATAAGTTTTTTAAACATCTTTTGGATTGTTATCAAGGAAAAGCTATTGGAGGTCACTGCGACTTTGACCCAAACAAGAGGGCCATGACGGACCTATATCGCTCACCTTAATACAAGTCCATTTGCCTAATGGGTGTGGTCAATTTTGACCCAAGAGGCATGATTTGAACAAAGTAGGTGGAAGACCACAAGACAATGTTACATACCAAATAGGTTTTCCTATATACGTCTTTGTAAAACAAGTGACCCCCTTGGCAGGGCAAATATTGACCCCAGGGGTATGAATTGAACAAACTTTGAAGAAGTCTACTAGGCAATTTCATGCTAAATATCTAAGCTCTAGGCCTTGTGGTTTCAGAGAAAAAGATTTTTAAAGTTGATTCTGTATAAGCTTATGTAAAAATAAGTGAGCCCCTGGATGGGTCAATTTTGACCTGGGGGTCTTAATTTGAACAATCTTAGTAGAGTTCCACTAGCCAATGCTACATGCCAAATATCTAATCTCTAGGTTGTGTGGTTTCAGAGAAGATTTTTAAAGTTTTTCCTATATCAGCCTATGTAAAACCAAGTGACCCCCTGGGTGGGGTCAGTTTTGACCCGGGGGTCATAATTTGAACAATCTTGGTAGAGGTCCACTAGACAATGCCACATGCTAAATATCTTAGCTCCAGGCCTTGCAGCTTTAGAGAAGATTTTTTAATTTTTACCTATTTGTTGCCATAGCAACCAGACTTCTGCATTGAATAGAATTCTTTGAACAACTTTGATAGAGCTTCATGCATGGAACATCCCTGCAAAGTTTCATCAACATTGGCAAAGTGGTTTTAAGAGGAGATGTCGTTTGAAGGAAATAGTGGTTGGACGGACAGACGGATGGACAGACGCCGGATGGAATGCGATCCTAATAGCTCACTCTGGCACTTTGTGCCAGGTGAGCTAAAAACAGTAGGGGTTGTCTACTCAGTAAGATCAATCATCCTATGAAGTTTGAAGACTGTGGGTAATATAAATCTCAAGATATCAAGTGGAAAGAAATTCAAAGTTTGGGTCACTGTGACCTTGACCTTTGGCCCACTGACTCCAAAAACAGACTGCAGGCAACCTTCTGTTCAGGTTTCATGAAAGTCAAAAAAATATTGTGTTCTGTAGAGTATTATCAAGGAAAAATTTAAGGACAAACAAACAAACAGACATACCATCATTACATAAGCTTTTGTCAGCTAAAAAAGTATTCCTGGATTTGATCATAATACAATTCTAAAAAGCTTCTAATGATTTTGTACCTAAATGAAGTTTTAAGCCATTTCCTGAGACAAATGTATTACATACCTGCAGACTATGTTCCAAGTTTCATCTTTTGTCAGGTCATTGTACCATCCCCTGAACAATCCCATACCTCCTTCCTTGTCCTAAAGAGAAATTAAAATCTAGTACGGTATGTCATTAACTGCATGTATCTTATAAAAACTTTTAATGCAATGCGAAAGCACCACGCACTCCTTGGCCTTACCGATATACATGTTCATGACCTACATGTACAATGACTTGAGGAGTCAATCACACACAAGATAAAGACTGTTTAAAGTTCCTATTAGCAATACAAAATAGAACAGCATATGTCCTACAAGCCAATCAGGTCATTCAAGTATCAATTGTTGTCATCAAAACTGTTTCTTTACAGGTCTGAAGTGGTGTAACTATAATACCAATCATGTGGACACCACCATTTTTATGTTCTGGTCATTTTTAGAGAGAGGAATGAAGTGATATCAGTGTGGACATGTACTATAAATGCTGTATCGGTACTTAGTTAAGTTTATACTAATTTATTTTTGCTTGATTGAGAAGAAAGCTCTGAGCTTATCGAGTCACTCTCAAGTCCGCTTCCTGGAAAGAACAGTACTGGTGTCATATGAGGAGGTACGGTCGTGACCTTTGGGGTTGCCTGTCTAGGATAAACAAACAGTCTGACTACAGACCAGACATCATAAGTGCACAGGCTCATCCAATCATGTAGGTTGGCCCTGTGCCCCCGAGTTACATGCCACACTACCCTCAAGTCACCTCAAATTGTAACACCATTGTATTTGAGATATAGGTAATATTTACTATACTCGGTATACTGTGCGCGCTCTAGCTTGTTTTGACATCACAAACTCAGAAGCCAATACATCATACATCTATCTTATGTTTTCTTTTTAAACAAAACTAGACCTATCACTAAATGTGATTAATACCCCCCCCCCCCACACACACACTGAAAGAGTGCTTTATAAACTGAGGAAGTTTGTAGTAACAGGATACCTTGCAACAAAAACTAAAATAGAGATATAGTGTTTGGCAATAATTCTGTAATGAGTTAAGAAAGAGTTATGGTTCTTGTACACTGCACTTCCTCTCACTGTGGTGGACCATTGTATGAAGTTGTATTGCATTCCAACCAGCAGTTTTAAAGTTATGCTCTGTGACAAGGAAAAGTAAAAATGGGCAGTAACAAAGTGCAATAACTCTGTAATTGCTCAAGATAAGAGTTATGGTTCTTGTACACTGCACTTCCTGTGCTAGACGGTAGTGTTATATCCAGGATGAAAAAAGGGCATGGGGCTGTCAGAAAAGGGCAGGGAGACAGTGCGCGATTTTCTTTCAGTGAAGGGCATATCCGTTAATTGTTGTGATTCATAATGTGTGCTAACTAACTACTGTAACACTAGCCTTTATGGCATTTTCCTAATAAGAGTAACAAAAGACATTATTAAGCACTATATTGTATATACACTTTATTAATGTCATAAAATAACATGTAAAACAATGGGAAAACAGTGCCACTGATTAAAGGGGTGAAAGTTTAAAAAATTGAAAATCCTGAAACTGAAGCCCCCGGAAGCTCTTGGCTTTTAGTTATTTCGGAGAGCTTCTGATGAATTCCTAGACAGGATTTTTAGTTCAGTAGGCTTTAAAACTGAATGGTCATTGACCCTTCAGCCTAACTTTTCTTAGGACAAAATCAAATTTTCAAGAGCTAAGGTGAGGATTTTAAGGGTCGAGTCACGTGTCATAGAGTTAATGTCATAATCTCGAGGTGTGCATGTAATACTTTTCCGTTTGTTTCCTGCATTTTTTTTCAGTTGTTCCCCGTTTGTCACATATTTTCACGACCTCACATGTCCGTGATTTTCATATATATTTCTTTGATTTTTCGCGATTTTAACACAAAGAAATCCGACAATTTTTTTTTTTTTGAAACCATCGCTCATTCTTTTTCAAGCTGTGCTAATTTACGTTTTGCAGACACTCTCTCTAATGTTACAATTTACAAAATTGAGTGTTCGTTCTTTAAATTCTCATTGAGAAATGTTTTGTATTTTACGACTATTATACTTACATTCCACTTACCCATCTTAATTATCAATCGTGTTCAAGCGCATTTTGATCTCCGCCGGTCCATAACTTTTTCTTTTGTTTAAAGTACTACTTAAATATTATTGAAATCCATCCCTAATAAATGTGTGAACAACTCGGTCATTAAATTAATTAATAATTGATCGATTATAAATATAATTCACGATGATTTATTCTAAACACCACGATTGCCTTGGATTAAACCACGGACCCTGATAACTTTGTACAAATATCAAAGAAAACGCCAACTATTTTCTGACGTCAGGTACATGTGCAGTAATGACTCGTGATTATCGGAAAATAACAGGTGTACATGCGGTTTCTTTTGATCGCCTCGGGCGTTTATGTAATCGGCAATCCAATGCCGAGCACTAGTCGGATTAAGGTTAGGACTGAATGGTGATGATAAAGGACATAAAATATCATGACTTTAGGGCAAAATGGATGTTGAGAAGGGCAGAGTGGCGGCACGAAAAGGTGGCAGGGCGCGGCGCCATGCCATCATGCTACAGATATAACACTTAGACCATTGCATGAAGTTGTATTTAATTCCAACCAGTAGTTTTAAAGTCATGCTCTGAACAAGGAAAAGTGACAAAGGGCAATAACTCTGTAATGAGTCAAGAAAGAGTTATGGTTTTCGTGCACTGCACTTCCTCTTAATGTACTTGACCATTGTATAAAGTTGTATTGAATTCCCACCAGTAGTTTTCAAGTTATGCTCCGGACCAGGAAAAGTAACAAAGGGCAATAATTCTGTTATTACTCAAGATAGAGTTATGGTTCTTGTACACTGCACTTCCTCTCATTGTGCTAGACCATTGTATGAAGTTGTATTGAATTCAAACTTTTTGTAAAGCAATATCATATGATCAATTGTTCATTTTTCAAAAGAAAATACAGTTTCTCATATTGAACATTGTTTATGTTTACATCTTGCTCTGTAATGTCAAGGTCAAACTGGACTATATCCGTTAGTATATTATGTATACACAGGAGAAACTGGAGAGGTAACTCTTATGTCTATTTTGAAGCCCACATAGGTGTTCTTTCTTATTTGACAAATTTCAGGCAACAGTCCTTGTAAATTTCAGTATGTTACATTAGTTGAGTGGGCGAAGTGTGATTTCTGTTATCACTGGACCCCCCTTATCCACTGCACAGATGTAAGAGTTATAACGTGGGGGTGACTTGCTCAGACGCTGAATTAGAAAGCTTGAAATATGATGATAAATATCATAAATATAAAATAGCTATGGCTATAATTTGATACATCAACTTGTACAGAAATAAAACAAATGTACAACTACAGTGTATACAGTTTTATCTTGTTTAACCCCTTCCAGGGCAAAATATTGATAATTTCAACACAAATAGTTCAATTAATCTATATTGAAGTAACATCTGGACGAGGTTAAAAAAATGTCCATTGCTGCAGAGAGATAAATATTGGCTGATTGATTTTTTGGATTAAAGGTAAGCTTGCTTTTTTATGTTCTATATTTGGTTTTTGTTTAGGTGTAAGATTTTTTTCTCAGATATTGTCTTATTATCACAGAAACTGATGACTTGAGGATACATCTCTTTTGTTTCTTATAAAATACAGTGCTAAAAGCTAAACTCTTTTTGAGATCAAACTATGCTGAGCATGAAACAAGACAGGGCCAGCACCTGATCTAGATCAATCTTGGTCACATCAGACTAATGCTAACTTTCGCAGAGATGGGCTCATGTTCAACACACAGACATTACCTGCATAAGCCAATAAGATCGGCCAAGTTTATCCTTGCCGAGAGGTTCATGTCGTATATTGGTGCCTTCGTCCAGTTCTGCATTGACACGTCTGTTAAAGCGGTCATTATACTCAAACTGATCTTCACAGAGATTCTACGAGAACAAAACAAAACATACACTATTATTTTCATGTAGTCTTTAAATGCAAGAACTGCATTTTCACATATTATAATGTTGAACTTAATTTTTGCACTCTTATCATTATAAGACATTCTCTAAGTTATAATTATGACTGCAATATTATACACTTCATGCTTTATGACTGCTCCCCAGCCCTTAAGTTAAGTCTTACAACGGTATATACATGTATGGGTAAATGAGAATGTCCGGCAAATTAATTATTTAATATGGTAACAAGAGTACCTGTAGGCCAGTCAAACTGAGAAAAATCCAAGCTAGATTCAAACTCTGGACCTCTAGTATGCTAAGCGGACACTTTACCACATCGTCATAAAAGCTAACTAATAATGGCAAGTACACATGATGTATTATACATAATACCTCTACTATATAACATATTAAGAATACGAAACTCATGAAATATCAACAGTCAGACATGTGCTTACCTTTAAAATTCGTAACTTCACAGAGACAGGAATATTTTCGTATCCATTTTCTTTGATAAGTTTGTCATCGCCATCAGGAAAATCCCTACAAAACTGCAATGCATAAAGACATTAACACCTCTAACTAAGACTCTTTGTCTTACTGTAAATTATTCATTTGAAACCAAAGATTTCAAGTGGCATCTGATAGAAGACTAATATATTACAAGGCAGAAGCCTGCATTCAAACTTGTACTGTACAATGTAATTACTTAGCAATGCAGAACAGACTTATCATGCTGCCAATTTAATTGATACATGTACATGATTGTATACACTCTGACTGTAAAAGTTGGGCCTAAGATAGTCCTTTGACTAAATATCACAAACTCATAATTATGGTTGTTAATGACTAATGAGCATGCATCAAAAGTTACGAGCTTGCATCAACATAACGAGTGTGTTTATACTAACTGATTTTAGGTCGATTGTGAAACAAGTTTTTAGCTTATATTAATCACTCTCGACGCCTCATTACTGATGGTATCTATTGCTGTGAGGGTATGAGAGAAGAGAGGCCAGTTTCCCTTTTAATGTTGAATGCAAAGCAATGGAGCTTCTGGTATCATCTTTTATGTCTTTGGTATGACGCGGCCAGGGAGCACACCCACAACTTCCCGTACTCAAAGCGGGCGCTCTACCACTAGGCTATCGAGGCGGTCAAAAGTGAATCTTCTTCTGTTCTTAGGTAGTTACTTTTCAATGCATTTGAATATTCATTATATGTAACTCAATGTCTACCAGGCTCTATAATGTTACCTTGATTACACCTTTGAGCCATTCATCAGGTTTGTGTTTATTTCCTATCCCACGGTTCAAAACCAAATGCAGCTTCACAAAAATGCTCCTCAAATCAACTGCAAAATAAATAAGCGCTTATGTATGTGAGTCATTAATAATGACAGTGTTCAAGATGACAAATTTTATGGCATAGACCCGCTTACTTGCTAAATATGATAAAGATTTTGTGCATTGCCTATCACAAATACATGTGTATATTAACATTATGAATGTGCCTAATTATTTTAACAACTATTCTAGTTCTCGGCTTTGCCGTGACGTCATACTGACCAGTTAACCAATCGAATTATTAGGTCGCGTTCATTTCTTCATTCGGTAAAAGGTGAAAACTCGGTCTTTACCGTAGACTCGTATGCAAGTTTAAGTTTATTTCAAACGAAACAAAAAGCTTTTAACAACATAAAATTACTATAAAAACAATCTGATAGTTACAAGCTAATGGTAGATCGTTGTTTTCTTTCATTTCTAGTCTTAGTTATTGTACTATTCAAAATTAAAGATGCAAAGAGACCAACGATGACAGCCGAGGAATCACCTTTCCCGAATATAAATAATTTATCAGTACCCGGATGTGCGAAGCCGAGAGTAGGTTGCAATTTTTATGATGTTGACCACTTTCGTATTTTGTAAAATAACTTAGAACTTCAAGTTACAAAATGTATGATGTCAAAATTATCTGTAACATGAACTGAGCACTTTTGTTTCCCGTTTCATGGGCAGAACAGATTCTTAATTTGGATTGGGAAATAAAATAAAAACATCTATGCCCGTGACATTGTATAACAACACAAAACTTCTTCCCACATCAATGCTGATTTCCAAAAGTTGTCTCCCTTAGTTGTCGAACACTTTATAATTTTCGTCATCACTTGCACATTTTTACCTTGCGTTGCCTCTAGGAATGACTTAAATTCGTCTATAGACAAATCGACAAAACTTTCACCAATATGTTTTCCAAATCGTTCGAGAAAAGAACAGACGATGGCGAAATTTGGATCTAGCTCGTAATTTTCTGAGTCCTGCATCTTTTAGAAAATGCGTAACTAAAGTTAGTGCGGTTCAATTCCAGACAAAACGTCTTAGTATTATGAATAGAAATGTCAGTTTTATTACTAAGATTTAATGAACTAATTTGGGAGTGACACAGCTCAAATTACCTGAAACTGTTTTTGAAAAATCGATTCGAACAAAATATTGAGAAAGCTAGCTTTAAGTGTCCGTAATCGGCAAGTTCCGGCATTTCCCGTAAACGCGGAAAAAAGTTTTACGCGGCGAAATTTTTAATTAGATATATTCCGCGGTCAATGCGTCCAAAAATTTAAGATTGTAGTTTAAACTAATAGGTATTGTTCTGATAGGAAGCCACAGCTGCCGGAAATATCTTTAGAAATGACTGTGCTTTTTATGTTAAGAACAGAACATGCCTGCAATACACAATTTAGTTTTATTTTGAGTGGGCAAGATGTCCAGATAAACAGATGTAGATCTAACATGAGCTCTCCAGGAACTTTTCAAACGACTATTAACAAGAGTAAACATACTAGAAACAAAATGCATAAAAACTGATCAATGAAATGCATTAAATTGTAGTTAAACCTTTACTTACTAAGAAACATAATTTTGATATTAGCCTCTAAGGTACATGGTGAGAGCTGCGTGATATCTGCTGATGGCTTTAGAAAGGCTGACACTGAAAAGCTATATATATACGACACAAACTGCGTAAGGTAAGAAATAGTTTAAGATAAATATATATCATTACAAATTAGATTTAGAATGAACAGATCAGCAGCTATCACACGGTGAGTAGGCCCTATAAAAAAAAGTAGCAAATAAAACAAAAATAACCCCAAAAACAGAAAGCACATCATAATTAAGGGAACCAGACGTTTCGGCCCCAGTACGTTTCGGCCTCAAGAAAATTGTGATGACGTTTCGGCCACATGACATTTCGGCCTCACTTTACGTCCATTTCGGCCCCAATTCATATAATTATAAGAGTCAACTATATCACGGACATATTTTTTTTTGGTTTTATGGTATAATCAAATATAAATATTGAATTATAGGTGTAAATATTGAGTTATAAGTGGAATTTTAATTTTGTTATTGGTATTTGCTAACGATTACAATAATGAATCATTGTTATTTTGCGTTTTGAATAAATGGTGATGTATACAATAAACGAGTCTGTTGTTATTTTCTAATTGTGCAAAAAGTTGTTTGTGTCCGCAATTTAAAGATGATATTTTAATGCATTTCGGTTCCTCTGATATAACTTATTAATAAGTGGAACAATTTCAAAGGATAATAGGTAATTAATTTAATTACGTGAATGATTAGGTGATTATGCATGAAAAGAACCAATTTGTTGATGCGGCGGCAATATTTCGGTTACTTTGATGCAATTGATTGATATTTGCGCTGAAGTTTATTTAAAATTTAATGAATTTCATTGGTGTTAAAGTGAATTACTCACAAAAAGATACAAGATAAATAACTCGTATTGAAATTATAATAACATTCCTTAAAGTCAAGTCAGGTCAAAGAACCTTTATTCACTCATTTCATTACAATGAAATAATGATGTTACAATAGTATAAAACTATGAGGCTCATATACAATTATGGTAATACAAAACATTTCGATGAGTTGTCGTGTCGATCTTTTGTCGTGTCGGTGAGTTGTCGTGTCGATGAGTTGTCTGGGGAAATTTTAAATGTGAGCCTGGAACTTTATATTTTTGCTGCTTCTGTGTAACGTCTTTTTATTTTTTGTGTTCAACAGCAATGAAAACGTTACTGCACTCGCTCTATAAAATAAATAAAAAAAGAGAAAGAGTTTGTTTTCGTTTTTATGAAAAAAACATGTTGCTTTATCAATTCTCTATAATCATATATTGATTAGTAATCATAATTTTCTTTTTGACATCTTTAAATTTCTCTAATTATCACGCAGTGATTAATTGTTTAAATCATCGAAAAAGTCGGTCTGTGCTAGTAGATTGATTGAATTAAGTTGTTTGTTCACACATGTCATGCCTAATTCACACGTGCGTGTCATAACCACTTTAACTATCATTAATGTTTTAAGTAACAAACCAGAACAGAAGAACAGAAGTTAATTTATTACTCTCAATACATATAAACAAAACATGGGAGTTTCAGTTTATCATGATAAAATAGTTATTATGATATGTAAATACAGTATGTTCTTCTCTTTTTTTTGTGTTAAATATTGTTTTGTGCATTTCTGTTATTTTGTATAATAACCTTTCGTTTTGTTGTGGGTATAATTGTTTTGTGCGCTTCTTTTTTTATATAGAAATCTGTGTTTTTTATTCTGTTTCTTTTTTTTTCATGCAGTTATCCGTTTTCCTATGTTTACATACAATGTTATATCTAATGAAATAATGATATGAAAGTATATACTACTTATGTTTTCATATTCTTCGCTAACAACTCAACTGAAAGGCACATCGATTTCAATTATCATTGTATTGATGCACGATGTGTTAAAACGTTAGAAAAGAAACATTAGCCGTATCCGTTTACATGTTTAAAACCACATAATATGTCATTAGCTTTCTGGGGCCGAAATGTCATGTGGCCGAAACGGCAATGGGGCCGAAACGTCGAGGCCGAAATGTCTTTGCGGCCGAAACGTCATGTGGCCGAAATGTCATGGGGCCGAAACGTCTGTAATTCATAATTAATATATAATATGAAACTCAATAAATAAATTACTAAAGTCTTAAAAATTGTATTGAGGACAATGAACAACAAAAGTAGAGACAATAATATATAACAATGCTACAAAGAGGAAAATAATGCAACACAAGGGAAAAAATAATAATGAACATATATATATATATATATATATATATATATATATATATATAAGAGCAAAACGAAAAATAATTGTACAATACAGGGGAATAACACAAAAAAAGTAATGAATATGAACAAACTGTCATGCATGCAACCCGTGTACTGTGTTGTTTATTTTCTGTTTGTTTTGTTTAGCATTACACTTAAAATTTTGACCATTCCAATTTGACATTAAACTTTTGAATTGATTAAAACTATTACATTGCCTAAAAAAATTCGGGAAGAGAGTTCCATCGTACAGGGGCTGCATTCTTACCAGCTCTAGTTGTTTTCACTTGTGGTACCTGCAATAGATTTGAATAACGAAAGTTATAATTGTTATTTTGCTTTTGTATAAGATCAGACAGGACAGGAGGGGCTAAATTATTAAATATTTTTGAGAACTGCTACATGAATAGAAGTGCTAAGATAGTGGACAAAAATTGAAGTTAGACGAATAGAAGTATGGGAAATAGTTAACATGTTCAGTTTACCTAATTTTTTACCAATGCGTTTTAAAATGTTTAATTGTTGAGCTACTTTCTTGCAGATATTTCCTTTATGGGACTCAAAAGATAACCTAAAATCAATATCAATTCCGAGTAATTTAACAATTTCTTCGCATGAGATACTTGATCCGCCAAAACTAAATACGGGCGATTTGCTGTTTGATTTCTTCCTTATTGCTATAGCCTGAAATTGATCTGGATTTGCTTGCATTTTATTAAATTTAAACCAATATATTAGAATATCACTTTCTGTAGGACATTAATAATTTCATCAACATTTGGTACATCGAAAGATAATGTATTGTCATAGGCATAGTTGTAAAGATTACCTCTTTTATGAAATAGAATATATAATTATTGAAAACATTGAAAAGTAAAGGGCCTAAAGTTGATACTTGAGTAACCCCTTCATTTATATAAGCCAAAGAATTAAAAATATTTCAAATTTTTATCTGTTGTTTTCTGTTACTTAAATAAGATTCTAAAAGATCAACTGAAGGTTTACTTAAACCATAAAAAGACAACTTGCAGAAGAGATTATCATGGGGTAAGCAATCAAAGGCTTTAGATAAATCCATTAAATAGCGGCTATATATTCATTCCTATCAAGTGCTAATTTCCAATCATTCAGGAGTTTCAGAAGAGTGGCCTGGCACCCATAACCTTTTCTAAATGCACATAAAATAACTGTCAAAGATATTTTCGAAATATTCCGTCAATTGCTATGAAATAACTTTTTCGATTTTTTTGAAGGCATTGGTAAAATAGTGACTAGCCTGTAATTTATTTCAACATTGTATCATTTTTCTTATGTATAGGTGTTACTTGAGCGTGTTTGAGCCTGTTTGGAAAATAACTGCTGTTTATAGAAATACTTACTGTAATTGGTGAATTTAAGGATGGTTTACTTAATTTGAGCAATTTTGCTGAATTTCTTTTTGCACCTGTAGCTTTTTTTTAGGAATTAAAATTGTCAATTATTCTAGAAACCTTTTTTTCCCATTGGTATTTGTGAAGTTAAACATGTTCTCACCAAAGCTCTTTTCTTTGATTTTATTTAAGAATGGGTGTTCATGGGCGTCAAACGTGTACTCTTCGCCTATACTATCTGCTAAATTTACATAAAAATCATTAAAAAATCTGCAAGATCTGGTTTGTCCGAGACTATTTTGTTGTTTTAATTAAGACTAATTTTAGATTGAGAGTTGCAAGATTTTTTCGACATGTATGGTTTTATTGTAGACCAAAAATCAGTGGCTTTACATCCGCCTATACATCTTTCTTGAAAATAATTGTCTAAAGATTTCTATTTAAGCTTATTAACAAATATTGTACTTTTCCTGAAATGTTCCCAAGCTTTGTAAGTTTTTCCTGCGTGATCTATTCATATAATGGTAATTGTTGGTTTCTCTTATACATTTCTTCAACTGGTACATGTTTGTCAAAAATATATACATCTGCCTCAAAATTTTCACAAATGGTATCAATATCTAAATTTTGATTTGAATGCAAACTTTGTGACAGTTTTGTGTATGAAAGGTTGAAGTATTTAACGCGTCAACATCAATATTTTAAAGCGTCTTTTTACTTTCTGTTTTTCATTTTTGGGGGTAATGTTATTAATAACTGTTGAAATTATGTTGTGACAATCACGTATACATGTACAAAAAATTAAAGTTTTGATAACTGGTTAAACAAGATTCTTTAGATTGGATACAAGATCCCTGGTTAAAATACACTTTAGGGAACTTCTAACGCTACCTTTAGTCTTTATTCATTATTTTGAAAACTACTGTTACAATTTACTTGAAACTTCACACGAGTAGTAAATAGTATATTAGACAAATTTTGTATAATTTTAATTGCAAAGGACCCTTGGTTACTAAACTTCACTTTCTCAAAAAATAATAACCCCAAAAATCGAAAGTCGCAAAATTTGCTGTTTTCGCATTGTGTTAATTGGGCGGAATGCACGTATAAAAGTCTCTGCTACTGGGCCTTGTGTGCGGTCACATTCCATTTTTTCTCGGACTTAAATCTGTGTTCATGAATCCGATCTCAACCCTATTAAGCACATTTGGGATGCCATTTGTCGGGCCGTCAGAGCAAGAAGGCCGGTCAACTTGGGACAACTGCGACAATATGTGGTGGAAGCATGGAATCGGGTTCCTCGGCACACATATGTAGGCAGTATGTAGCGTCCATGCGCAGCCGTTGCATGCATACGGGCCGTTATCGATACCATTGATATTTTATGAATTAACTATTATTAAACAATGTAGCGAAGGAATAACAAAATAAAACGTTGATTTTAACGCTGTGAAATGCGTTGTTCATTTTTGCGACTTTCGATTTCGAGGGTAGCGTACATTACACGTGCGGTAAATGGGTATTTACGCAACCACCAAATAATATATTAGTATACTAGCGGTGAAATACAACAGACCACAAATTGTTGTGAAAATTTGGTTTAGATATCTGGTACAGTCAATCATTGAAACTGTGTTGATGGAATATACTTGGATTATATGAGCTTTTGACAGTGTATCTCATGCAAGACTATTGATTAAACTTAAGAGCTATGGAAATTGAATTGAATCAACACTTTTTGAATAACAGATCTCTGAAGGTTTCCATCCGTGGTTATCTTTCAGATCTTGTCGATGTATTTAGTGGTGTACCTAAGGGGTCTGTGCTTGGCTTCTAGTCATCAAGTAGGTGAATGAGATTCCTGACTTGGTGTCCTCACGGACCTATATATTATGTGTATATAGGTGGTATCCTTAACCTTTTTATGCCCCCGAAGGGTGACATATTAAAATCGCACCGTCCGTCTGTCCGTCCGTCCGTCCGTCTGTGCGTCCCCACTTACAATTCGTGTCCGGACTGTAACTCTGTCATGCATTGAAGGATTTTAAAATAACTTGGCACAAATGTCTAGCACATCAAGATGACGTGTCGCGTGCAAGACCCACATCCCTACCTCAAAGGTAAAGGTCACACTTGGAGTATGAAGGTTATGGAATCCTCTATATATGCACACATTCGTGTCCGGACTGTAACTTTGTCATGCATTGAAGGATTTTAAAATAACTTGGCACAAATGTCTAACACATCAAGACGACGTGTCACGTACAAGACCCACGTCCCCAGCTCAAAGGTCTAGGTCATACTTAGAGTTAGAAGGTAATGGATTCCTCTATATATGCATATATGCACACATTCGTGTCCGGACTGTAACTTTGTCATGCATTGAAGGATTTTAAAATAATTTGGCACAAATGTCTAGCACATCAAGACGACGTGTCGCATACAAGACCCACGTCCCTAGCTCAAAGGTCAAGGTCAAACTTAGAGTTTGAAGGTAATGGATTCCTCTATATATGCATATATGCACACATTCGTGTCCGGACTGTAACTTTGTCATGCATTGAAGGATTTTAAAATAATTTGGCACAAATGTCTAGCACATCAAGATGACGTGTCGCGTGCATGACCCACATCCCTACCACAAAGGTCAAGGTCACACTTAGAGTTTATAGGTAATGGAATCCTGTATATATGCATACATTTGTGTCCGGACTATAACTTTATCATGCTTTGAAGAATTTTAAAATAACTTGGCACAAATGTCTAGCACATCAAGCGGATGTGTCGCGTGCAAGACCCAAGTCCCTACCTCAAAGGTCAAGGTCACACTGAGTGTTTAAAGTAATGGAAAACTGTATGCATGATTACTCTGTCATGCATGTAAGGATTTTAAAATTACATAGCACATTTATTGAGCGCATGGAGAGGACACAGACTGTGAGGCACCTCTTTCGCGGGCATTCGTCACTTGTGAGGGACAGCTCTTGTTTATGTATGCAGATTTTACAAAATTAATGAATGAAGGTGAACATGGTGACCTAGATAATTTGTATTATCACATATCACTATTATTAAATTAAGTGAAATGATTAATTTAAGTGAAAGACACTACATAAAACTGATTATGACTGGAAGTTCGGGGGATTAGTAAAAACAAGTATGTTATTCTACGTATCTTGTTAAGAGACACAGCTACGTTACAAAAGACGTGTTAAGAAAGAAGACCAGCATGATATGGCATCAGTTGAGGTACGAATGCTGGTGATCAGAGATATGAAAATTTTCACATGCCTTGATTGAGTATATTCCAATATCGTATGTAGTGCGAGGAAAAGAGGAGTTGATGTTGGAATTGTGTCCTGGGGTATGGTATGAAGTAATTAAGATTTCTCGTTGGTGTCAGATGGTCATGATCAACTATGACAAGGTTATTAGCTATTTTAGAAAGCATGATAAGTAATGTTTGTTCACGTCTTAGTTCTAGAATTAGCCATTGTCCAGAGTGTTTGGAGCATGGATGCGTGCTGCTCTTGTAAGAATAATGATACATCACGTATCTTGCAGCTGCTCTTAACACTCTTTCAATTTCATGTGATAATGAGTTTTGACAGGGAGCCATTTAGTGCTTCAGTATTCCAGATTGGTTTTAACATAAGCTGTTTCTTTTAGATTTCAAGATTTTTGTTCCTACATAGCACATTTCGTTTTATAAATTTTAAAGTTCTGATAACTTTAGATGATGTTGCTATGATTTGCTTTTTAAAGTTTAAGTCATCACTAATTGTAACTCTTGGGTATTTGGCATTTTTTGTAGTTTTCAGTTCAGTATTATGCAGTTTGCAAGGATAATGACTGGGAATACATAGCTGAAACTTGGTTAAGTTATAATACTTCCAAAGGTTCTATTGCTTATGTTTGGAGGTTATTTAATTAGTCATCAGTAATAGGGTATGTCCCTTTAAAGATTGGCCTGTCTGAAACATGACGACTGTGCAACATTATTCGCAGTCATTTCCGCAATGCTTTGACTTAAAGGGACATACCCTATAACTGATGTCCAAGATAAATAATAGAATCTTTGGAAGTATTGGGTTAAATTTAAATTATATTACTTCAAAAGTATCTATTATCTATATTTTGGAGGTTATTTAGTTCTGGGACGAATATATACTATCTTAATATTATTGCTCCAGTTAATATTATTGCTCCAGTTTAGTTCGACATCAGTTGAAGGATGTGTCCCTTCAAGTCAGTATTCATTGACTGCATCTATGGAAGATGTGTATGAAATGTTTTTGCTATGCTGCCATTCACAACATATCTGTAAATTTAAAATTATTATTAAAATGGACAAGAGCTGCCAGTGTCTACACATTGACTGCCCATTCAAAATGAGCGGCAGTTACACATATTGAAGTACACAAGGTTACAACTTAATTACTGCAGCTACGCGAGACGTTCTTCATGCCTGTGGTGTACATGTCTCATTGTACACCTGCAGACTATGCATGGTATAGTATGCAGACATGTAGAGTATGCATGGTATAGGCTGCAGACTATTTTCTTTACAACCATCTGTATTGTTAGAAATATGGTATGGTAAGTGTTTATTAGTTTACATTTATTAATGCCCTTGTCTGAACCCAGACGTTTCGGCAACACATTTCGGCCTCACTTCATGTCCATTTCGGCCCCAGGATACATATAAGAGTATATTTTATTCTTTACATGAAAATAATTTTTTGTTTAAGGGAATAATGTAACCTTAATGTCTAATTATTGTCAATGTCGTAAAATACACGATATCGGTAACAGTTCAATTGTAGATTTCATGGCATAAGAGACAGTAAATGTAATCGGTTCTTTTATTTTGTTAGTTGACCATAATTAGAATGCGGAATAAGTATACAAAGATGTGTCACAGCAGATGTGTGTGGAGGATGTTCCATAAACACGGTACTGTACAGTTGTATGTATGTCAACATGTCTGTGTAACTTTTTTGTATTAGGACAACATAGCTAAAGAATAAAAAAGTCTTAGGTATGTTACTAACCATTTATTTACAAGCATGAAAATTATTCCACACATTAAGTATTAAAGTGTTATGATACAAATAGAATCTACATAAACACATGCCAGATACAAATTTGTTATTGAATTATTAACAGTAAAACAATAATTATTATTAATATACAAATTATTAAATTTAAATTTATTATTTAGCAATACATAGATCACAATTAACATTTTCATGAATAAGCACTGTAAAGCAATATTAACAATAAAAATAATTCTATGTTAAAAAGGGGCATAAATATGTCAAAAGTCAAAAACATTGGTGAAGATATTGATAGTAAACATACATTTTAAGTTTCAAGTCGATACGTTTGATAGTATTCAAGATATTTTACTAAAAATACTAAGTTAAAAAGGGGCATACATCTGTCAAAAATCAAAACAGAGTTATGGGGATTGTTTCCTCAGGTGAAGATGTTGATGGTGGACAAATAATTTGAGTTTCAAGTCAATACCTTTGATAGTATTCAAGATATTTGACTTTATAAAAAACTTTAACCAAAAATTCTAAGTTAAAAAGGGGCATAAATCTGTCAAAAATCAAAAGAGTTATGGAGATTGTTTCCTCAGGTGTAGAAGTTGCTGGTAAACATATAGTTTGAGTTTCAAGTCAATACCTTTGATAGTATTCAAGATATTTGACTTTATAAAAAACTTTAACCAACACAGACGCCGACGCTGGGGCGAGTGCAATAGCCTCCTTATTCTTCGAATAGTCGAGCTAAAAATAAGGTGTTCAATAAAGCACTCTAAAACAGGCTTAAATTGTATAGTGTTTGTTTTAAAACAGTACTCATATACATATTAAACAATGCAATAAAACGTTTGCATGATATAACAAGTTTCCAACGGCAAGCTGACTATTATACTATATATACAAGAGGGCCAAGATGACCCTATATCGCTCACCTTGGTATAAGTCCACTTGCCTGGTTGAAGATCACTAGACAATGTTATATACCAAATAGGATTTCCTATATACATGTACATCTTTGTAAAGTTTTTCCTATATAAGCCTATGTTAAACTAAGTGACCCCCGTGCAAGGTCAATTTTGATCCTAGGGGCATAATTTGAACAATCTTGGTAGAGGTCCACTAGACAATGCTACATGCCCAATATCTAAGCTCTAGGCCTTGTGGTTTCAGAGAAAAAGATTTTTAAAGTTTTTCCTATATAAGCCTATGTAAAACTAAGTGACCCTCTGTGTGGGGTAAATTTTGATCCAGGGGTCATAATTTGAACAATCTTGGTAGAGATCCACTAGCAAATGCAACATGCCAAATATCTAAGCTCTTGGCCTTGTGGTTTCAGAGACGAAGATTTTTAAAGTTTTTCCTATATAAGCCTATGCAAAACTAAGTGACCACCCACATGTGGTCAATTTTGACCTGGGGGTCATAATTTGAACAATCTTGGTAGAGGTCAACTAGACAATGCTACATGCTAAATATCTAATCTCTAGGCCTTGTGGTTTCAGAGAAGATTTTTAAAGTTTTTCCTATTTGTTGCCATAGCAACCAGAGTTCTGCATGGAATGTAATTCTTTGAACAATTTATGTAGAGCTTCATGCAAGGAACATTCCTGCATAGTTTCATCAACATTGGCCCAGTGGTTTCAGAGGAGTTTTCATCAAAATGTTGACGTACGGCGGACAATCATCCATCAGAAAAGCTCACCCTGGCAAAGCCTGATGAGCTAATAATCATTCCTTACACAGTTTCAATGTAATGTTGTTTTTGATTCAGGTTACGTCATTAAAATTTGTGCCTATTAAAATTTAAATAATGTATATAGAGTCACAAATAACGAACAACATTTTAGCTATCCCATTTCAACTCATTGTGCAATAAAAAAAAAGAGTTAACTACGGTGTGATTTGGCATTTACGAACATATATACGATTTTAATGGTCGCAATTAGTTTTTACACCTGCTAATGTCATTGAATATTTGTGACCAGTAAAAGCCATAAATACAGTTGCAAATATCAAAATTTCAAGACAATCAATCCCATAACATTCATTCTAGACCAGGAAATGTTTTTCGTTGTTTCCATGAGCAATTGTGAAATTCACACAAGTCATATTACATGAAATTTTCCAGCACTGGTGAAGACCAGGGATCACACAAGAAAATGGAGAAGTTTCAGATAATATCCATTGTTATATTTTTATATAGATGGCATTGACTGAGACATGACGGTAATGCACATTATTACTCATTGATCATGAGTGTAGAGCACATTACGAGAAGAGATATATAAGATTCAAGTGTATCACAAATTGTTCATTAACTTACTGTTAGTAAGTAAGTAGTATAACAGCCTATTATACTTGTACACAAATTAACCAATACGCAACAACTGCTGTCATGGCGATATAACCTCGGCTATGATATTAAAGCTGCTCGCTCTCAGTTAGCGTTGAAATTATTTTTATTTTTTCTTAAAAATTGGCATACTTATACATAAATATAAAACTAAATGCTAGAAACTAAATTACAAGCAAAGATCTAGGTAGGAATTTTCAGAAATCATTTGAACATGTTTGTCACACGACACCGCTACACTGTATGTTTATTTTAGCATGTTATTTCAAATTTAGAGATATACGTGACAGGAATTTATACTGAAGCCTTTTTATATGACTATATGTGCTAAGATTAGTTAATTACATACAGTTTCAAGAACTTAATTTTCTTACCAAAATCTGAGAGCAAGCAGCAGTACATTTCATGTTTTGTGCCAAAATGATATAAGTGTACATTTATTAGCCACAAAGGCCTAAGGCCTGAGTAGTTTACACAGAGAATATAAAGTTAATGTGTTTTGATAACAGTTGATATCGGACGAGGATGTATTCTATTTATTATGCAGCTGACTTCAATTTTCCCATTTGAAAAACATAGTAAATTAATTCATGTATTTATGACGTCATCAACAGTTTATTCTACATAGAAAATCTTGAACATTAAAATATACCTAGAAAGGCATTTGTACGGTTTTAAAAGGCAGTTTAATATGTTTCAGCTCATATCATACAAGTAATAAGTAATTACTGTGAAAAAAGGAAGCGGATAAAAAAATGAAAATTAATCTTTTCTCGAATTTTGCTTCAGAATAATAGTTTCTGTCAAGAGCACGAGGTTCATATCGAAATATCCGTCACCGAGTAAACAGTATACAGTTACCCGCGGTGATGGATATTTCCATCTTAGCCAAGTGTCTCATGATGGAAACTTTTTCTTGTATACCGTCTTGCACTTTAAAGTAGATTTCTAAATGCAAACTTATGAAAATGATGAATTATCATGAACAACTAAAGATTTTCCGACGTTGTTTTTAGAAAATTGACGTCATAACGTTACGTCGTAAGTGATTTCACGAGAGTCGCCTGGCATAGGAGGGGTGCCAGGCTGGGTTTTCCGGAATGGCAAAAATCACCAGAAATGCCGATCTGATATGCAAAAATTTCTATAGATGGATAGATAATGTTCTAACTAAGAAAATGAATACCAACAACACTATGTTTAATTCAAAAATAAAATTTCAAGACATTTTCGATTTTGTGATGTGCTGTTTACTTGTATTCCTAGAAATTTTAATGAAACGCACCCTGTAGGCTGAAATAACTATTGAAAATTTGATTTATAGTGTACCGTGTTAAAAATCCACAATAGCCTAGATCTTTTTTCATAAATCTCACTTAGGTGGGTGGGGCCTAAATTGTGATATCAAGACAGTGTCATAATAACACTGTCATGTGATATCAGACGTCCCAATATCAACAAATATCAGATTGGTGTTATCGGGACGTCATCATGGCAGTTGCATAATAAAACTGCGCATCAGTACAACAAATTATTGTTTATTAGAGTATTCATTCCTCCTGTAGTGCCGGAACATCTACGTTATCTTTTAACATTTTTTGTATTGTATGAATTTGTTGGCAACAAGGTTTGTTTTCCTTTCAGTTATTTCTTGTCCATAAATTCTCATGTCCACATCTACAGAGCTCTCCATTATAACTGTTAATATTTTCCAGCAAGTTCTTGTTTACATATTTATCCCCTGTCTGCTTATCTGTAATAGAAAACAATTTGTGTGACATGGTTATTGTTTCAAAATTAATATTGTTTTCTTATTTACTTGCTGTTAACAAAAGTTGGTGCTATAAGGTGTGGGCACCAGTCCTCTTTTTATACTTTTTTGATATTTTTCTTCATCATGGCATCTTATATGCATGTTTTGTTGACATAAGCAATAAACAATGTAAACAATAGAACTGTAAATACATAGACTGACTACACACACATAGTTATATAATGCTAAACAGTATCTATCGCTTATGTCAAATTTCTAAAAAGTTGTATAAAAGTTTTCCAAATCATGTAATTGTAGATACAAAAGGAGAATGATTTAAATTTTTAAATAATGATTTTAAAGAGAAACACCAATTTAGTTCTGACTATTCTTAATTTTTTCTAGATTAAATGAATTTTTGTGATTTATGTAATATCGATAAATGATTTATAATATCTTAATTTTTTCTGTTTTTAACATGGTACTTCATGACTTATGCTTGCTTCATGTACTTTCTGATTTATGCATACTAATTTTCATGACTATGCTGTATGCTGTGTGAGGAGGTTGCTAATCAGGTCTCCTCAAATTAAATTTTGGGGTTAAATGAATTGAGCTCATTTTTATCGGTGGTCCTTCTGCTTTTCAGACTCTTATTTTCCTTTTATGGCAGGTTTCTGATCTACTTGTAGATCAAGATCAATTTATAATAGTTTTGAAATTTTGTTATTTTTAAAGGGAGACAACCGAAACATAACTTAACCTAAGAACTAGTATTTGAGTTGCTCCCCTTTCCATGTTTAATATCTTAAGCTACTGTACATGATTATATGATACATGCACAAGTTTAAAATCTTATTTAGTTATTTATTAATTAGTATTTATTTATTTTATTTATTTAAATAGATCTCATATTATAAATGGTATACATGGTTTTAATCATTACAGTATAAACAAGAGCTGTCCATAAGACAGCACGCTCGACTATTGTGGGTGTTTGCTAATAAAACAAAACTTTTATCAGTGTAATAGCAAAACAAAATTCTGCTAACTATTAAGTATAAACTAGGAAAGTTGAATCATAAAAAAAGTCAAAATCTATAACTATTGATTTAATTTTTGGTAAATTAATTGTTTGATACAAAATTTACCCTGAACACTATTGCAAGGTTTGATATAACTACCATAAGTGGTTACTGTGATATGTGCATGATAGTACCTTGCATGCAAAACTTTACCAAATTTTCAAAGTCAAACAAGGGCCATAATTAGTACTAAATTTATACAAGAGTTATCTGACTTGACTGTGTGACACCCCTAGAGACATTAATGAAGTTTCAAGTCAATATCACAAGTGGTTACTGAGATATGTGCATGATAGTACCTAGCAGGCAAAACTTTAACCAAATTTTCAAAGTCAAACAAGGGCCATAATTTGCACTAAATTTAAACAAGAGTTATCTGTCTTGACTGTGTGACACCTCTTAAGACATTAAAAAAGTTTCAAGTCAATATCGTAAGTGGTTACTGAGATATGTGCATGATAGTACCTAGCAGGCAAAACTTTAACCAAATTTTCAAAGTCAAACAAGGGCCATAATTAGTACTAAATTTATACAAGAGTTATCTGACTTGACTGTGTGACACCCCTAGAGACATTAATGAAGTTTCAAGTCAATATCACAAGTGGTTACTGAGATATGTGCATGATAGTACCTAGCAGGCAAAACTTTAACCAAATTTTCAAAGTCAAACAAGGGCCATAATTTGTACTAAATTTTTTCAAGAGTTATCTGCCTTGATTGTATGACACCCCTAAAGACATTAACGAAGTTTCAAGTCAATATCATAAGTGGTTACTGAGATATGTGCATGATAGTACCTAGCAGGCAAAACTTTAACCAAATTTTCAAAGTCAAACAAGGGCCATAATTTGTACTAAATTTTTTCAAGAGTTATATGCCTTGATTGTATGACACCCCTCAAGACATGAACAAAGTTTCAAGTCAATATTATAAGTGGTTACTGAGATATGTGCATGATAGTACCTAGCAGGCAAAACTTTAACCAAATTTTCAAAGTCAAACAAGGGCCATAATTTGTACTAAATTTTTTCAAGAGTTATTTGCCTTAATTGTATGACACCCCTAAAGACATGAACAAAGTTTCAAGTCAATATCATAAGTGGTTACTGAGATATGTGCATGATAGTACTTAGCAGGCAAAACTTTAACCAAAGAAGCAACGCCGACGCCGACACACAAGTGACTGTAATAGCTCTCCATATTCTCCGAATAGTCGAGCTAAAAATGTCATAGTAGTGCTTTATATGTGCTATATATTTTTTTTACCCTTCAGAATTACCACATTGAGTTATAGTCGAGAATGATGCTGAAAACACAGTGGATGCTTCAAAGTCATATCGGGGATAATTACATTTATCAAAGTTATTTTGATATCAGCAGACAAAACTGAGATACACATTACTGAAAAGGCAGATTTTTATTTTTGACTAGGATAGTCAAAAACGATTTATACAGATTTCCTCTATATTTGATGTGAATGAAACTGTTATACAGATCCTTATTTTTTGTTTAAATGTATGACAATGTTAATTATTTTTGGAGTTTAAATCACTGATTAATGTTTTATTTAAAATAATGATTGTCACATTGAATGGTAATATCACTTTGAATAATATATATCTAATATGTACTATGATTATAAATGTGGTTACTGATGCAATATTATATCACTTGTGTTATTTTATCACATTTTAGCAAATTACAAGTCTTATAAAAATCAATATAACAAAAAAATGACTGTTCTGGTAAACTACATATTTATACGTCTGCGTAACAGAAATCCTCAATAGCGCTATGCTAAGTATCCCCACTTGTCACGCGGGAGATCAGAGTTCGATTCCCCGTTGGAGATTTTTGTTCCCTTCTTTTATTCCAAATTCATATAGCCTACATCCAATGAATATATTTACCAATAAAACAATGCTTAAGTCATTACCCGCTAGTAGCGCTACAATTGATAATTATTTTAAATAATACTATAAGAGTTTGTTGTATTGGGTTAAAAGCTATCATTTCCTCTACCCTATTTCAGCCTGATTTTTACTTGAAAAAAATGTGCATAATTCCACTTTAACATTAATTTAATCAAGTATTTATAAAAATGTAATTTGATTTAAGCCAAACAGAATCTCAAGTGTACCTGAGTAGTGTGCAACATCCTCGTCAGTGGTATGACTGGGATACAGTTCCTTCGCTTCTTCCCATGTTGTTACATTCAATGCATCTTTTATTGTGTTTTTGACGACTTTCTTTTTTCTTTCAGCCTGGACAGTAAGGGTGGCGTTACCAAATCCTGCATCCTTTACACATGAGGAGGAATTTGGTTTACTCCTCCTCCGTAAACACTGCACTTCATGCTCGGGTTAGCTAAAAATCAGCTTCTTTAAAAACTCCTGGAATGGACACTATGTAAAATACATGATGACAGTAAATCAGATCTTAAAATATTGAGATGAAATGATTTTCAAAAATTTGGTTAGTTACTGTGACCTTTACCTTCCACTCACTGACTCCAAATACAAAAGTGATCATCTACAGGCTGCATGCAACCTTCTAAGCAAGTTTTATGAAAATCAAATGAAAATTGTGACCTATAGTGTTATCAAGAAGCTTACAACCTTGACCTTGACCCACTGACCGGCACAAACTGTATGGGTGATCATCCACTCAGTAAGACCAATCTTCCTCTGTTGTTTGACGACTGTCGGTGATGTAGATTTCAAGATTGTGAGTGGGAAATATTTCAAAGTTCAGGTCACCACAACCTTGACCTTTGACCCACTGACTCCTAGGCAATCTTTTCAGCAAGTCAGAATGTATAACAAAATTTTATGACAAAATCTAGGTACATAACTCTTTCAAATATGACCTTGACCTACAAAATTTGGCAACATCATGACCCTTTTGTCATAAGCAATACAATTTGAAAGATTGATGAAGAAATCTTAAGAAATGGCAAAGTCATAGCCAACGTTAAGTATATGTGACTGAAGGACGGATAGACGGACAAAGCAATCAATATGTATCGCCTTTTTTCAGAAAGGACGACACAAAAAATGGGTATGGTAGACCTCTGATTGAAGCAAGATGGTGCATGGCCAGTCATCAAAAGGGCAGGATGGCGCTGCACCATCCAAAACCACTCTAAGTTATGTAACTTAATTGTTCAATACTTTCAAAGTAATATCTCAAATGGTTAAGTCAATAAGTGGATTTGTGCCTGCCTTTTCTGACTTAAGACAGCTTCAAAACTGCTTAATCAATTCAACAGAATATTACAGATTATGTTATGATTTATACCTTGAAATCTTATGTCTTAGAGTCCTCTGGTAGGACCTTATTTGAGAGGTGCTGACAACCTTGGTCAGAGCTTTTGGCTTTAGAATATTGAAGCCATTTCTACCAAACACATTTAACACGGAATTCTCAATGATACGCCCAGCAGGTGCATGTTCGTCTCAGTGAGCTTCTTTTCGTAGCTGGAACAAACAAATGGAGCATATTATTATAAAGAAAATATTTAAAATAAATACAAAAGGGCCAAGATGGCTCTATATTGCTCACCTTGGTCCACTTGCCTGGCGGAAGATCACTAAACAATGTTATATACCAAACAGGTTATTATATACCAAATAGGTTTTCCTATAACGATATCAATTTTGACCCCAGAGGCATAATTTGAACAAACTTTGAAGAGGTCTACTAGGCAATGCTACATGCCAAATATCTAAGCTCTAGGCCTTGTGGTTTCAGAGAAGAAGATTTTTATCCTTACCTATATAAAGCCTATGCAAAACTAAGTGACCATCCGCGCGGGGTCAAATTTGACCCCGGGGTCATAATTTGAATAATCTTGGTAGAGGTCCACTAGACAATGCTACATGTCAAATATCAAAACTCTAGGCCTTGTGGTTTCAGAGAAGAAGATTTTTAAAGTTTTTCCTTTATAAAGCCTATGCAAAACTAAGTGACCACCCGAACGGGGTCAATTTTGACCCGGGGGTCATAATTTGAACAATCTTGGTAGAGGTCCACTAGACAATGCTACATGCCAAATATCTAAGCTCTAGGCCTTGTGGTTTCAGAGAAGAAGATTTTAAGTTTTTCCTATTTGTTGCCATAGCAACCAGAGTTCTGCATGGAATGGAATTCTTTGAACAACTTTGATAGAGCTTCATGCAAGGAACATCCCTGCAAAGTCTCATCAACATTGGCCCAGTGGTTTCAGAGGAGATGTCGTTTGAAGGAAATGGTGGACGGACGGACGGACGACGGACAGAATGCGATCCTAATAGCACACTCTGGCACTTTGTGCCAGGTGAGCTAAAAAGTGGAGATTACCCAAACATAAAAGTTTTTTTAGTTTCAAAACAATATTATTAAAATCTTATACCGGTAATTGATTTAAAAACTGGTGTACACGAAGGTGCGACGCCAAAGCAGATGTGAGCATAATAACTACCCCTTTTTTCAAAATTTAAGATAAAAGGTTGCCATGGCAACATATAAATAGTTTTAGTAATATTTTTTTGGAAACCATTTAGACATCTACGATAGAAGTTAGAAACTAGTGCTTGACAAAACAAGACTATGAAAAAAATAATTTGCCATACATGTACTGTAGCGCAGACAACACAAAATCTGAATCCTTTCCTTGAGACCTTTTTTATCATGTCGCTCCTCATTTCAATCAAAGACAATAATTAATTGTAAACCTCCAAATATATAAAAGCAATTAACTTATAAATCTCCTCACCTTTTTCTGTTTAGCTGCCCTTACACACTGGGATGTCCTTTCATACTCATGATTTGGGTCATCACTATCTTCAACAGTTTTGACTATCAAATCTAATTCAACCATCGTTTTAAACTATTCATCAGAGGTGGTGCTTTTTTCTTCTGTTCGATTCTTTTTACTTCCTTTTGTATAGCTGCCCTTACTTGATTTAAACTTTCTTTTTCTTCCTTTTCCAGACATTATTTCCCTCATAGCCTTCTCTCTGATAGTCACATTTGATGCCAAGCACACTTTCCCAGGTACATATTTATTTTGTTTTAGATTTTCTGCAGAAGGGATATCCACTTCATAGTCAGTTACCTCGTCATAGAACTTCCTCTTTGGTCCAGCTATTATTAATCTTTTATCAGCTGGTAATGTCAGACCTTCCTGACAAACACCTACCGCCATTTTTTTCATTGATTCATTATTACCTTCTTCCTTTATGGCAACACTTGGAGCAGCATTAGTTTTAACATGTTCTTTAATCATATTTGATACCAATGAATTTGAAGTCCTTGTGCCTAATAAAGATTTCAATGCCACTTCACTCTTTTGATCAGGTACTACAGTGTTCTGCATTGGCTCAATTGTAACACAAGTACTAGAATCATGTAATAGGGACTGTCCCTTGATTAACACAGGGGCATGTCCTGGAGCAAATGTATTTCTTCGCATCATAACAGGCACAGCTGCAGGGGGCCTCACATTTGGATTGTTTGCGAGAAGAGAATTGGAACCAGCTCCGGTTGATATGGCTGGTGTTTTCATTGATCCATTATTACCTTCTTCCTTTATGGCAACACTTGGAGCAGCACTAGTTTTAACATGTTCTTTAATCATATTTGATACCAATGAAATTGAAGTCTCTGTGCCTAACAAAGATTTCAATGCCACTTCACTCTTTTGATCAGGTATTACAGTGTTCTGCATTGGCTTTATTGTAACACAAGTTCTAGAATCACGTAATAGGGACCGTCCCTTTTTTAACACGGGGGCATGTCCTGGAGCAAATGTAGTTCTTCGCATCATAACAGGCACAGCTGCAGGGGGCCTCACATTTGGATTGTTTGCGAGAAGAGAATTGGAACCAGCTCCGGTTGATTTGGCTGGTGTTTTCATTGATCCATTATTACCTTCTTCCTTTATGGCAACACTTGGAGCAGCATTAGTTTTGATATGTTCTTTAATCATATTTGATACCAATGAATTTGAATTCTTTGTGCCTAACAAAGATTTCAATGCCACTTCACTCTTTTGATTGGGTGATACAGTGTTCTGCATTGGCTTTATTGTAACACAAGTTCTAGAATCACGTAATAGGGACCGTCCCTTTTTTAACACGGGGGCATGTCCTGGAGCAAATGTAGTTCTTCGCATCATAACAGGCACTGCTGCAGCGGGTCTCACATTTGTATTGTTTGTTAGAAGAGAATTGGAACCAGCTCCTGTTGATATGGCTGGTGTAACTAGCATTGTACTCTGTGTTGGTACCCGAGGTCTTACCAGCATGGTATTGTTCACTACATTTGGCATATTTCCTGGCACTTTTAAAGGAACTAAAACAGTTTTCACAAGATTAGCAACTGAGCCAGATTTGTTGGGAGTGTTAACAACAGACACTGACGGAGTAAGTCTGCCTATCTGAGGATTTTTGCTAACTTCTGAATCATTTTTGGTTGATAAATAAATAACATTAGGCATTGTTGAGTTTTCTACACTTACATTTGTAACATAAACAGTTCCCTTAAATTTAGCAACTGGGCTTGATTTGTTTGGAGTATTAACAACAGATGGAGTATTTCTGACTATTTGAGGATTTTTGCTGACTTCTGAATCGTTTTTGGACGAGTAATAGATAAGATTAGGCATTATTGGGTTTTCTACACTTTCATTTGAAACATAAAGGGACTTCATCATTTCTTTTTCCTCTTCAGAGTCAGTCTTAGAAAATGTTGGTTGCATTTTTTCTTTGTTATATTTTCTTTTATGATTATCCTCTGTTTGGTTTACCACCTTTAAATTGTTTTCCATTATTTCCTGAAGTTTTGCACAAGCTCTATCTTTCAATTCTTTAACACAATTCTCTGATGTCCATTCACATTTATCTATGTCAGTTTCACTTGCTGTGTCTGTTTCTGTTTCTGATCTGTTCTCTTCTTCATCTGTATCGGTGTCATCATCAGAATCATCCAAGGCTTCTTCAATATGAATAATTTCATCTTCTACCATCATAGACAATAAAACTCCTCTGGATTTAGACTGACCTAAAGATTTTCCTTTTGATTCTAAAAGGTCCTGAAATGCATTGTCAAATACTTCTTCATTCCTCAACTTTGTATCTACAATACTGAGATTCTTTTTGTCAACGAGTCCTGAAATTTCAACAGATTGATTTTCAACTAAATTAATCTGTGAATGAATTTTAACTGGTTCAATAGGAGAATCCTTTTTAGCAGACCTGATGTTGGAGTCCCTATCCCTAGATTTTGAGTCAGAAAACTTTACACCTACTTTAGTGCCACCACCCTTCTTCAAATAATTGTCTAACTCTCCTTGAGAAAGTCTTGTTAGTGCAACATCACAGTGAGGTAAATCATAGTGCTTTTCATCCTGTAGTATCTCGGCTTTGCTTCTTCGTTTTGGAGGTTTGAAAAATCGAGGGGACCTCATACTACTTGAACAGTATACACCATAGGCTGCATCTTCTGTGAATGAATAAAAAGACTATTCTGAATAATATTGACTTCATATCTAGCTACATGTTTACAAATGTACATGACTGTAGGGTTAATACACAATTTTTGGTGTTTTAACATTTGCAGAATCCTGAGGAATGGTTGGTGCCCAAGTCCGTGAAGGCGAGGGCACTAACATATCCCGAGGGATTCTGCTGGTGTTATAACATGAAACACCATTTTGTTAGCTCTATTCTAGCATAAAACATCATAAAAATAAGAATGTAACGCTCTTACTGGTACAACATTCCACAATGCACTGAACAACGTCTATGTTGTTTAGATCATATCTATGACGATAGCAGCGGTTTATGCCAGGCACTGTGGATGATAGACTTAGGAGACAGTTCCATTGTTTACAATGGCCCTGTAATGCGCATTTATTAAAACGGGTTATAACGACACGTGAATCTCCCTATTAACATACATTTTTTCTTCTGTTTAAACATCGGCAAAATAGGAAAAGACAGCACTTTTTGTTAGAATTTATGGCTGTTCCTATCTTTTTCCAGGTCCAACTTAAAATATTTAAGTTTACATTAGATTAAAATTTATTTTGTTTTTCTTCTTGCAAATGTATTGTGCACTAGATTATAAAGGGAAAAGCAGACAGATAATTATTTTACTTTAAATTGAATAACTTGTTTTCACTTAACTTGCTCACTTTTATTATACATTTGTACCTATAAATACTCTGTCAAAAATACAGCCAACGCATATTTCACATTTAAGAGTTTTTTTCAACTTTATGCTTTAAATGTCATAGTTTATTCACGCAGACAAGTGTCAAAATGTATAATAATAAAACGTTTATTAGTGTAGAAAAGTGATCCATAAGCTGGATTGTAAAAATCCTACATATAGTTGCTCAGTTAAAATACCTTACTTTGCGTTAGATGGGACACTTGATTCCAATATAGCCCTCATTTTACTAACAGGGGTATAAATATTTTAATACCTGTAGCAGTTGTCACAAGCTCCTTCAGTAAGACTCTTTTCTGGGAGGACATTTCACCAGATTTTGGCAAAGCTGGATCTTCTTGTTTCAGTTCCTCTGCTTCTTCCAAAGTCTCTATAAAAGTGTAAGATGAGATTTTCCAGCACTGGTAAAAACTGCACATATCCCCATCTGGTATGCAAGAATGATCTATCATTTATATTTGTTTCAGAAAACACTTTAACAAGATTGTTGATGTTTAATAATATATTATGCTTTTAATCATTCAAATATAAGTTAATATTTAGAATGATTAATGAATAAAGTAAACGACAGAAACATCTACTTGACGGCTGCTCATAGCCCCTCGCGGAACAGACGTTGGGTCCCAACGGAAACTATATCAACACGCACAACAGGACTTCGGTCCAAACAGGACTTTGGTCCAAACTCGATCTAATGGCTGTCGAGGCCTCAGCTAACGACGAGGGGAGTGACCCTGACAAGGGCCGTTTGTTAAATACCAGCCAGCAACAAAGATGCACGGTGTGTGATGTCCACCAACCTCCAGAATCCCTGTGTGCCGGTGACGTGTGCCAAGTGACAGGGGACCAACACAAACAACAGCACGATGGCGGCAGACAGCTTCAAGACAGAGGATATCCCTTACAGTGTTTGTGATCAAAGAAATATATCAGTGTTACGTTTAATTAGCACTTACAGCTAAGAGTTTTATTTATTTCTGTAGGAGTCTATATGGAAAGTAGCAGTGCCTGGGGTGACCATGTTTTTTCATAATTTACTTGAAAAATCGTTGGTAAATTAAACTATTTAATGATCATTTGCATTAATTTTATTTTAACATATGGCTTCAGAAATCTTAGTTATAGAGTGTTTATGACAAATAGTTTTAGTTAATCTTTCCCTCAGCGAGATTCTGACTAGCTAAAACAACTTCAGCATACCTGGTTTATATGCTTGACCACGCACCTATATGTATACACATGTGTATATAGGTCCGTGGCTTGACAGAACGAAACAAAATATAAAAATAGCGGCATTTAGAGTTTTGGAAGTCAAAACTAGATTCTGACCAAAAACAAAATATCTGAGAAAATAGCTCAAGACGTAGCCTAATTAATTTGGCGTTTCAGTTTGACCCCTTTCACAGATATGATATTTTATAACTGTCACACCTGAGGCCGACAACTGTAAAATAGGGATTACTCTAGCGCGGAATAGCAGGGCGCTCAGCCCTGCCCTTTTTTAGACCAGCCCTATTGCCCGATTTTACCCGCCCTTCTGACCATAAAAGCGCCCCGTTGCCCTATTTGCGGCTTAGAACAAGCCCTAGCTGTCAATCAATTGTCCGTCGTCCGGAATTCGCCGCCTTTCCGATCATTAAAGTGAGCCGCCTCCAATAATGCTAGTAAAAACACGCCCTACCTGTCAATGATTGGTCCGTCGTCTCGTAATCGTCGATACGTGTAATATCACTAACAGTCGGTATTGTCCCCTAATTGGGGAGATTAAACAACGTGTCAGACATATGACGGCGACTCTGATCATCACACTATTTTTGATTGCAAGACTGTAACCAGTCACTGCATTTACACAATCTGAATAGCAAAATCGATCACACGAAGTGCGGAAAATAATTACGCGTGCTTATTTGAAGATGGTGAAGTCGTTTTGTTTTGCCGACAAGATCTTTGATGTCGCTTTATGAATTGAATATAATAACCCAAATTATTTACGAAAAAATAATTATTGTCCGATACGGTAATCAATGAATGTCGATATTAATCTTTATTTCAAGTTTAGTTTTTGTTATGCTAACGTTGCAAAAATGCCTTCCGTTTAGCGAATTGAAAATAAGCAGAGTTAGAAAAAGAACGATCTAAAATAAAATAAAAAATCACACATAGTTTATGGTTTTTAGAAAAAGAACAGTGCTTTTGTTTGTGATTCATGATTTTTGTTTGTAATTTCGTATGTTTATGTGTTACGTTTGTAAAAGTGCTTTAAAGCGGGAATGGGTAAGTAAAATTTGTCGGCGACATTGTATGCTATATTTTAACAAAGAATTGCAAATTTATACACGTTTAACTTTTATTCATCCGTTTTTTTTCGGGCCGAAAGTCTGTCAATTTTGGGCGTACTTATCAGAAAATATTTATTGTTACACAAAGCATGGTGATAGTAATATTTATATTATGGGTTTTTTTCGGACCTTTTTGGGGCCAAAATTCGGCCCCATTCCCCTCCAAAATTAATATATATTTTCCCCCATTTTTGACAAAAACATCCCCGAAAATGTTGAAAAAATCATTGATTTATTTAATGAAGAGTTGGCCAAACTTGTTATAAAAACAAAAGTTTTCATAGATTAAAGTTTCAGAATTATTTCTTGCAACTACTTGACACCTTACATGGGAAATAGTCAGCCGATATTCGTTTGTCACCTATATTCGCGACCCTGATTTTTGTTATTATTTTCAACGAAAACAGTGTTCCAAAGATGAAAAAAGATACTAATACAATGTTTTCAATTGAAAATAGTAGCATGACTTATTATTCACGTGTGTTGTAACACCAGTGCTGCTGGCATGGACGCTGCTTGAACAATTTGTATGCGCGCATTGTCTGCACCCTGCCCCTTTTTTGGCCCACCCTGCCCTTTTTAGTGTCTAGAATAATCCCTAGTAAAATGTCAACCTGTAAAATCGGTCTGCCTTCGAAGTGGAAATAGTGAGACTACTCAAGACGTTATTTAATTATTTTGACTAGAAAATTTAACCAGGCTGTTAAATGATGCATTTCATATTTAAACCTTGAACCTTGATGTATTTACGGTATAAATAAAACAAATTTTAACAATGCATCCCATTTGAGAGACGGGTTCGAAAAGTCATGGGGCCGAATCGTCAATATTGCCGAAACCTCGGGGCTAAAACGTCTGTAATTTCTTGAAGTTCTGCTTAACCATTATTTGCATGAGCTGATATGAATTTATGGAATAATCAGATAAACACTTACATAGTGAGGCTTCTCGTCATCGGGTGCTTTCCTTTTCTTGGGCATTTGCGTACACGGATGTTTTGTTTTTTATGGTCATGCGCGCGCAATTTTAGCCACTGATCGGCCCTCACATCATTATTCGGCCCAAGGAAATGGGGTCCGTCCATCCGTCCATCACACTATAAAAGTACATAATTCCTAAGTTCATAAGTGTAGTTGCATACACTATGAGGGCACATTATAATTAAGGCGCAGCGCAGTGTACAATTAAACCAGTTTTACTGTGAGATTAATCAAAGCACTGAAAGTGCTGATAACAAGGAGGGCACAAGAGGATTTATCTTACAATGAGTGATCGTTTGTGTCAATACTTTACTAACAGTACTGGATTTCGGTTAATATCCGTTTATTTTAATAACAGACCTGCCGTTCATTGATTGCACATCATGCTGCTGTTGTTTTATTCTTTTAAAAACATAGTTCTGCTTGAGACTTTTTGACGAAGTTAAATCAGGGATCGTATATACAGGGATATGAAACGCGCTATAGAGCAGACGAATTTATTGATTTTTCTGCGCCGTAGGTAAGACGGCGCTGTCCGATAATTTTCGATCCGTTAGCGTAGATAAAACTACTTGTCTTTGATTATCGACGGTCGCTTTTCTCTAATTAATTGGTAACTGGTATTAAAAATAAAGAGGCACGGACCTATTTTTGTATTTGGGTCCGTGATAAAGAAGAAAAAAAGTGAAAATTTAAAAGTATGGAAGATTATGTATTGATCTTGCAAATGTGTAAAAACAAAATGCGAATAAGCAAAAACAAATAACAAAAGAAGAGTGTAAAAGGCGCGATGGTATTACTGTCGTATTATACTTTCTAGTAAAAGATCAGATCAAATTAACTTATCAACAAATTATGTTTTTACAAAACCGAAATCACTTTGTTATGAAATCATTTAATTTTCCTTTTATCGGCAAAAAGGCAATCAACAAAAAAAAAACAACGTGAAAGGTGCGAAAGTTCTTTATGACATGTTTGTGTCATTTTATTTTGATATTAATTTTGTAAAAAGTCATCAAAATAATTATCGACATCGTTTACTAATAGTTGTGTTGTCTTTTGATCGGAAACAAATTAATTGGTATGTTTGCAGAAAAAAAAACGAAATAATTGCAACAAATCGCAATTGCTCAACACAACTTGGAATCTAATTTTACACATCTACACACATTTTTAACCGTGATATCAAGTGAATACTTATGAAACTGATTTTTTTTTATAGAGATCAGTCATTTATCATGCTTAAAATGATCATTTTCATGTAAAAAGATATATTATTTTCTTAGGGCTATAAGTAACGCACAGCATAACAAGTATGGCTACCAATCTTATTTACAGCCGAATGACGCTCGTTTTCAGATGTGTTTTAAACAATTTTTAGCCATTGTAACGGGTTTGCAAATAGTTTAATATGTGTATCAATGATTCATGAATATATTTTAATTCAACATCGGGACTCAATAACCACATCGGTGCGAAAATTCGCTACTATGTAGAACCTGGTTTTGCAAATTTCGCCATTTTGCCGCTATTTTTCAGGGCAAAAGTTAAAATTGGCCCAAATTTACGAACTTCTCCTTCATCACTTACCCGCTTTTTAACAAAAGAAATTACTTCGAACACTTAACAAACCCTTTCTCAATGCAACCAAATCCATATTATTATCATAAACACAAAAGAACGACAGAAAGTCGCTACTAAGTTGGGCTATGTTAGCCGCAGATCCGCCATTTTCTCATCTTTCTCGTCAAACATTCTTACAGATGATCTGCACTTGAAAGGGTATATATTGCAAAAAATCAATATGATTTCTCACAAATAACTTGTCAGTGGATTAATCATAACTTAACCAATTTGTTATGTAGAAATTCAACGTTGATAGATTGATAGTATTTTAGAGATTGAAGAAGATATTATCGATGATTTTCTGTATTCGCTTACTTAAAATGGCGTCGTTGTGATGATGAAATCTCGCAAAATCTCGGAAAATCTCGTTACGGCAGAGAATTCGACCTTTTTCGCACCGTTTCACAATCCGTTAATATAACAAATCCTGGTTAAATACAGTACTTATAAATTGTATGTAACCAGCTTTGTTTATGACACATCCCTCAGGAAAACGTGACACGACCTACTCAGCACTTTAAAGTTGCTCGCTCTCAGATTTTTGTTAAAAATACCATATTTTAGAACATATAGTCATATAAAAAGGTCCAGTATACGCATTCCTGTAAAGTATATCTGCAGATAAAAAAATACACTTCCAAATGATAAAGCGTTGCAAACCTTTTGAATTTCCAGCATCAGCATATAGTGTAGCGGTACCGTAATACCAGCATACGATTTTTTTCAAATTCATACCTAGATGTTTACTTCTATTATTGATTTTAGCCTTTAGTTTTATCTTTATTATAATTTAATTAGTATGTCATTTTTTAGAAGTTAATTTTTTTTCAAAGGCAACTGAGAGCGACCACCTTTAAATGAAATCGTGTATTATTTCACGAAATATTCATTTAACCTAGAATTTAAGTGGTGGTGCATCATGTTTCTGTTAGGAACATATGCTAACATCATAAAACATATAATGCAGGCCATTATTTTCATAATGATGTCCGATCGGATCCGCCTCCGTGGTCTAGTGGTTAGAGAAGCTGACTTGAAATCACTGTACATAACCTCCGACTTTGTTTCTTTAAGTGGGGATCGAAGTTGGCAGTGGCTTGCGAAAATTCGGAGCCTAGTACTGGAACTTTCTAGGACGATGTTAGGGAAACTATCTGCCTATTAAAACTGACCACATACGGGTACTTTTGAAGTGGACGTTAAACTCCTACAACAACGATATCCGATCAGAAATCACAAAATATTTAAGCAAATGCAGCATTTTTTCTGAAAGGGACTCATACCCTATAACTGATGCCAAACGAAATAACCTCCAAAACAAAACTTATTGAATCTGTGGAAGTACATATATTATAACTTAACCTAAAAGTTTCAGCTGATTTTTGAAAGTATTTCATTAAAAAAAAACTTAAAGAAAATTTGCAGAATTCAAACTCATATGTTTATTGAATTTTCACAACCGCATCATTTCATCACATTTTGTGAAGGTAAGGAGAGATAACCACCCGTGTAAGTAATCTATTAGCCTTACACTTTAATTTACTTTAAGAAATCCCTTTAAAGGCTATATAGTAAACCAAGGTTTTAAGTAGGCTACACACAATATTTAGTGTTTTCTTACCATTTTTCCTCGAAACGATGTTAATGTATACATGTTTACGCTGTTTATCGTTTTTATAACTGGCTTATATTGGAGTGAAGGACATACTATTTAAAGTTCGTATTGCTAGTTGCTCTATAATTGCAGAATGAGTTTACACACTCGCTGATGTGTAAACGCGAGCTTTATGTGCTGGCGGATCAATTGATTAAGTGTGCATGACTGCCTGACAGCGTAGTAAAATTATTTATTTTGCCTCCGTTAGTATTACAATGACTTTTAACCCATTTTCAAGCCGAGTTCGCAAACATGGCCCCAACGCGTTTCAGTAAAAGCCGATCTACTTTGCAGGCGAAAGGGGGAAGTCTATGGCTGTTCAAACGCTGAGTTGTTTTCAAAATTGCCGTGACTGTAACTCCTTGTTAACAAGGAGTCACGTGACTCCATGTAATAAAAAACATAATATCGTATTAGAAACATTTAAGAATAGATTAACACAATACACATGTTTTAAGTTTTAAAAATTGTGAGAAACCTGCTGATCCTGACATAAGCCTAAAAACTACCATAAATCAGTGAAATAAAATACTGAAAATCAAAAAAGCACAAATGTGCGACCGATAAGATAGTTGTAAAAGCATTTATCCCTCCAAATAAGATTTTGGAAGTACTGATCAGCAACTATCTCACATAAAATCATAATAATTAAACATGCTGTTATGGAGGCTGATAGATACGACTGCATAGTTAACTGAAATAATGGTTAATACAATGCACATCACTAAGGTAACCAGATTAAAAATTGAAAAAAAGTATGTAAAAACTGCCGATCTTGACCAATGGTCTAAAAACTGCCATCAAATATTTATATAGGTTAGAAAACTAAACTGCAATAGATACACAAAAGTGCGACTGATGATTAGAGACTGAGAGCATTTATCGTTCCAAATCAGATTCAGCAACCTTTTTAACAATACATTAAAGTTATAGTCGAAGACATAACTATACAAGTGGAGGGGAGGCTATTTAGTAAAGACGCACAATTGAACAAAACGGTGCTTACACATCGCGTAAGTGGTAGAAAGGAAAATAATGTTGTGAAAGAGAAAAAAAACGAAGCACACTAAAGGATACACAAAACTTAAAAAAACCCATAAATCTAAGCAAGTTGAAGAGGTATTGACATGTAATACGAAGTCAACTACCGGTTTGGAGCAACCCATAAAGAAGGATGTACATATTTATGCTATGGTAAAGGTAATACAATGGAAAGGTCAGGAGTAGGTGTATGTCACAGATCATAAGTAACTGGAAAAAATAGGTGCTGTTTCCGACACATCCTTTTATCAAAATAAAAATTTATATATAGATAATAGATAATCTGATGTTATCTTGTGGTAAATGTTATTGACTTCTGGTCAAATATGAAGTTTTATTGACTTACTGAAAATTAAAACGAACAAAAACTAACGTGCTTATTTAACTATAACGTGTATCGTTTGTAAAACGTTTTCTTTATAAATTAGATTTTCAATGTAGTGCATTTGGTAAGTCATTAACAAAACTGGTACATATCTAAAACGATGAAGAATGACAGTACTGCTTGTAATAGGTTGAGAAATCAGTGCAGTTTATTAATAAGACACATAGTAGGAGATAGTTTCCCTTGTAAATGCCCGGAATTCGGATAATACGAGACCTTCGAAAATTCGAGTATTTTTTTCGGAACCGTGCGACTTCGAGTTATCGAAGTTTTACTGTATGTTTTCTTATAATGAGTCTTTTTACTAATTCTGATTCCATGATTTTTTTCTGGATTTACCTTCATTTTATATATGTTGATCCGGTGAATAAGGTTTAAACTACCTTTTTTAAAGTTTGATTTGACTGTATTCAAAGTATACCCTGAACAGAAACAGTGTCATCATCTGCATAGATAAAAAGGTCAGTTTTGTTCACGAAATAGAATATAATTAGGTATTCCATTAGAAGTTCTAAGAGAAGCAGATCATTTGGAAGGCAAAAACAAACTTTAGAAAGAATCATTAAATAGAAGCAATGTATTTATTATCATCAATAACTTGTTCAGTCCGATCTGCTTTTATTTTTGGAAGGGTTATTTGACACACATAGCCTGATCTAAATGCTGACAAAAAGATATTGAAAATCTACTACTTGTGTATTTATATATATTTAAACATATGAGAAATAATAAGAATGATTACTGCGTTGTAATTGCTTTTATTTAAAGTACTATTCGTTTAATTATTATTTGGAAAGAATGACCCAGAAAAGGATTTACTGACTAAAACTATCAGCGGTTCAACTATCGAAGGTTTTGCCAGTTTTACCAGCTTAGATGAAATACCGCTATTGCCTGTGGCTTTTTATATACAGCTATAGTTCTAAATCAAGGCCTGATGGAACATAAATGGTCATGTATGGAAACAAGTTGGCTGCTTAAAAAGCCTTCAATGGATTATGTCGCATGGGTTACTAAGCATATATGAACATAACAAGAGAGCCCTATAACATCACATGAGAACCAAAACGTGTTTGGCATCCCGGAAACCATTTATTATGTAGAATGTAGATTATTTTCGTTTTGATGAGAAAAGATGCTGAGAGAATAATTTATTCTTATAAAGAAATGAATATTAAAGTTGAACATACTCTAACAGGACCATTGCAATTGAGCCAAACGTACAGAAGGGTATGTATATAGGTCCACGATGTAGAACATGTTGCCCCTTTGTACTGTTTTATATAGACCGTTCCATTATCAGTAAATGTGGCTGTCCGCCAGTAAGCATCTGCAATATTAGCAAGCCGACAACTATCAATACTACCGTAATCTAAAAAAAGAAGAGGAAAACTGAATGATAGACTTGTATATATATATATAATGCTACAAACCGTAATTCTGTAGAACATAATTTTTGAACTGCACAGTGCATTAAACTTGTAAATGACAGGTAAGAGCTAAGTTCTAAAAATAGTTACTGATAGATATAGTTCGAAGGAGGGAAGCTTTTGTGATTGACTAGGTGCAGGTCATCCTCATGCATCAGTGGTTTGCCAACCTTTCAGACAAACTCATGAAATTATGTAACGAATGCTCTGGACGTACGAGAATGAGTGCAGGTATAAGTATGCTAAATCCATTTCCATATACATACATTAATATAAAGGTTTTAGGACTTTCAGGACTGCTGAAATGCATTTTATTTTGCAGAATCATCCTAGTCCCACATAGAAATAGAAAAATGTATGCATGTTATCAAATACCTTATGTCATTAATTTGGAGCTGAATGACACCATCCCAGTTTCGGGGCATTTTAGTGGTCACCGGTCAAATATGTCAGTATTTCAAATACCAAATATTGTAATTCTTGTTTATATCCAGATATTTCTCTCCCCAATTCATTCGCGATCAAGCATTCAGCTATTAATTCAAAAGAACTGTTCCATTATGCACCAACTTATTTTCAGCCAATCAACAATCATATGCATAGTGTATGTCTTCATGTTCCTATGGAAAGTTTCAATCAGGGAAAGGATCACTCTATTTCGCCATAAATTTCCTTGATTTAAGTTTACAATTACATGTTTTATGGTAACAATCCCGATCAGGTATACAAGAAAGTTATATCTTTACTAAACTGAAATTTAAGTAAAGGGCTCGTTTACGTGTCGAGTTTATGCTAATTGAACAAATAAATTATTGCTAAAACTCGTATTTCTATTCTTAAATATTGTATGAAAGTCTCAAAATAACTGAAACTTATTGTGAACGGTGTAACCAGGAATAGCAGAAACAAGACGTCATCAAATCATTGTATAGCAAGCAACACCGTGGTTTTGTTAACACAACTATGTTACTGTCATGAATGTTGCCGTAGATTTTGTAAAATGGCGGACGGACATCTACGAATTTTTCAAGTGCATACAGGCCTATTTGCCTTTATAGCCCATGTTGTCTATAACAGTGTGAAAATTTAATGATTTTGCATACACCAGTCTATATCAATGACTACAAAAGGGTCTTGTTTCTTTACATGCTCATAAACAAGTCGATGTATTTTGTAAACAAGCGACTGGTATTTTGCTTCTTATTTCTTACGTCTAGGCAATGAAATACCACAATCAATTTTGTCTTCTGCAGTTTAAAGTTAGGGACTGCAGTGTTGTTGCGAAATTTTAACAATTACACTATGTAGACAAGTTCGTGATTAATTTTGTTCCTGTACAAGTCACAAAATTCCTGAATGAAATCATTAAGCATGAGACATTAAAACGATCTCCTATTTCAGCGACAAAATGTATACTTTAATTTATAGTGTTAGACCGAAATTTCCCACGTAAAGTTGGGATTTGAACAAATAACAAATAACAAACACAAGTTAGTATGCATACTTATAAGCGCATGGCTACTGACTGTATGTACTAGTGACATCTAGGTAAGCTTTTAAAGATATTACAGATTACATTGCCAGATTATTTCACGTTTATTTGTCACTAATATGGTGAATTGTAAATTTATGGTATTCCTGTTAGTTGGGGGTACATGGAATCTGACAGACAGTTTACAAGAATCTTATACCAGCTATATAACTCGTATGATCAAACTTTACTAGTTTATCCGTGTGAGCGATGTTAAGCTCCATGCACGTAGAATTATTAAGTCTTTCTTTGTCACTCCGTCATTACCATCACTACAATCGACGCATTCATAACAGTCTATCGCTGTACAAATGCAATATGACATAGTAAAGTATATTTTCCAACACTGATAATAGTGTATCGCTGAATCAAGACAATGTGTCCATGTAAAGTACATGTTCCAATTGAGATTGATAACATTCAAAAAATAAAAAAAAGCTTTCTGGCAACTATATCTTGCGCGAAGAAAAGACTTGAATACGAAAGAAAGGCATATGTCAAGAAAAATGGAGAGAATAGAACCTGGTTCTATCATTATCCTACCAGTAAATCTTTTTCTATATCCGTAAATTCAAAGGACCCTAGAACTTTAACGAATAGCCCCCAGCAAATGAAAATTCAGGACTATAGGCCCTACATTGCATAACTATTTTTATAATTTTACTTACTCTCATGGCCTAGTGACTTAATCATCCGTAAGAGTTTAAATGTACGAATCACTGATATTGGCCTGTTGGTGAGCCAAATTAACCACGGACCTATAACCGGTTAAATAATCGATTTTATTGAGTGTGATCGATGACAAGGTGTAAATGATTTAGTCAATATTTCTATTCTATTCTGTTATTCTCGAAAGTTTGTCTGGGGCTTTCCTTTGTTTCGGAAAAAGAGCATGGTATTCGAAATGACTGAAAAAATTAACAAAAAACTTCCGGCTATTTCAGGCACTTAAGAAGATCTGAAAAAATCATTTGACGAAAAAGTCACAGTTAATTTAACTCATTTTGTGCGAAAACATTCCACGTTTTAAAGAAAGTCTAATATCCGCTCGCTGGTTGTATGCGTTTGCTGAATATCGATACCAGCGCCTTCACCTGAAAACAATTTGAGAAACATTTATTGTGTTGCGAGATTTAATTAATTAATTATTTTCATTCCCAGATGAAATCTGAGCATTCTTTTATCGATGAAATAATAATATTAATAATTTCCATTTGCATCCACAAGCCGTCAATTTCATCCTTGCTCCGTTACAAATGTGGAATGAAGAAACGCTAAGAATATGTCGACTAGCGCTATCGGTAAAGATAGATTTGTTTTATAAACTTTGAGAATGTGCGGTTAATCTTAACATAGTTTTGACTTTAAAGTGTATGCACTGCATGGGTGGTTTGTTAAAATGTTATATTTTTGTGATTATTGATAAGTTAGACGTAAATGGATAAATTTCATACACGGCAAGTGGAGCGTATACTTTATTCTACGTTTCGGTTTCGGAGTCTAGAAAAAACCAAGAGATTTCGCCGTAAATGCCTCCAAGATGAAAACACTGCTTGGTGCCTTACTATTTGGAATTTTTGTAAAGAGCATAACAGGTAAGATCTATTGTTTTTGTAGAAGGAAGTTTAATTACATTTCGACCTAAAGGCTTTGTATTAATGCAATCAAGTTTTGTTAATGGACACATCTGACTGAACTAGCAATATAGAATGAAATGACAAGTTGGTATCAGCCTACTTGTAGTGATGAAGGTCACAAGGTAGAGCCATGTAAGATTACACCAGGAGTGTACTAAAACGTTGGATATATAAGAAGAAAATGCTGACACTTGTATATACACATTCAGATCATACACATCTCACATAACTATATTTGATAAAGACCCTTTGGTACAAACACGTATTATAACGTATGTAGACGAACATGTTGATGGAAAATGAAAATCTTCTGATTCAGAGCACGGCCACAATTGTAATTTTATAGAATACATTTTTAAAACCAAATAAACGATTCACCTAACAACCAACAGTTTACTGGTACCCGCCACACAGCGTTCTACGTGTGCAGGTAAAACGGTATCGTGTCTCATCGTTGCTCATGTTTTATTTACATATCCTGGAATAGAGTTGAAAAATCGAAGTAGGCCTACACTTTTCACAATTTAGATCCTTGTTTTTGTTGAACAATATGAAAACGTTTCAACATGAACACTTCTTTTAAACCAATTACATGTAAATATTTCTGTTTCAGACGAAACACGCAGTAAAGAAAAACAAATTGCTAATACCTGTCGGCACCTGTCTCTAAGTTGCGTCAATATTGGTACAAATATAGAAAGATATCGGGAAGAATCATATAAGATAATAATCTATGGTCGTAAACTGTTTCCGAGGTTCCTAATTAAGTCAACTACATTAAACATAAACTTCTTCAATTATTCGTAGGCTAAAGATACACGAGGTACTTTCTAAACCTAGTTTCTAATGATTGTGCGCTTAACTTGAATAAAGTAACTGAGGTCAAAAATGTTAAAACCAGGAAGAAGACGTACCAACTAACAATAAGTAGTATGCGTTCCTTTGGTGGTTATTTTAAATAATAATTGTTCACAATACAGTATAGGATACAAATTGTCTAAGTTAAGAAATAAAAATACTAATTGCCTAAGGGATCAATGACTCCTTGCTCTTTCTCGCTCTTTGTCAAAATTTTAACTACATTCGGCTTTATCAGTATTGTCTGGCATCCGTATGATATTTCCCGTACAGGTTTAACTTAAGAAATTTTCTTTTGGATATGATTTAGAAACATGCAAAGATCATGAGAAATATGAGCAAAAAACAATTATTTGAGCGATCATTGGAAGAGACTACCTTAATTAAACATTTTATTGAGTTTCAGAATAGGCTGGGCTCTTTTTTTAATAGTTGATACCGTTTACATTAATCGGCCTGTATGCTAGTATATTAATCTATAGAATGCCTTGAAATTAGGGAAATGTACTAGAACAGAAACATCTTGTATAGTTTTAGAGATAGTCACGTAGCTTGGAAAATGTACCTTACTTTTAACACGTTGTATTGTTTTATTGTATGGAATGTTATGAATCATGGAAAATGTACCTTATTTTAAATCATTGTAATGTTTCAGCGATAGAATGCTATTAATTTTAGAAAATGTCCCGAACTTTGAAACGTGGTATTGTTTCGGCCACGGAATATTATCAGTCTTGGAAAATATACCTTACTTTGACACATTGTTTTGTTTCAGCGATAGAATGTTATGAATGCGCCGACTGCAGTATCCCATTTGATGACGGTGACGACGGTGTGACAAAGAAAGAGTGCGAAAAGTCTTCTTGCATGAAGCTTAACATCACGCACACGGGTAAAATAAGTATAGGTATGATCGAGAGAGATTATTTCTTATTCTACGTGAATGTCATATCCTTAAATTCAAATTTATATCTTGCATAGTTAAAGTGTAAACATTTTGTCATTAAAATAAGAGATCGTTTGAATGTTTCACGGTTAATGATTTCATTTAAGAGTGGGAATGCAATTATTCACGCACTAGCTTGCATACATCACAAAGTAAGTATGGTGTACTTGTTTATACTTGCACTAAAATCATATTAATTTCTATTTATCAGCAACCATCACACGTCTGTATTATTTGGGATTTTATTAATGTTATACCACTCTTTACATTACCATGTTTAAAATGGCTAAGGACGTACATATATAACGTATACATTCATAGTGAAATGTAATGTCCCAGGATCACTTTGAATTTACTGATATAAATACTGATAATAGAACCATGTTATGTTTACTCTAAAACAATGTCTTCTTTGCAGACTTACCGTTGTTTACACTCACCTCGCTATGAGAGTCTATGTTGTGGTCTGTAATGTAAGAGAGTGGCAATATGCCTTTCTTTCGTATTCAAGTCGTTTCGTCACGAAAATGAGTTGGCAGTTGCCAGAAAGCCTTTCTTATTTTTAGCAATATCATTTAAAGAATACTGCGCTATATTCTAACATGTACTTAATTATCGACTAAAAAGCACATATGGGAATTTTTTGGTACAAATAAATGCCATTTCTGTCAGAAATCTTTCTTGGTAAGGAAAAGCTACTTGTAATTCTGCCCCTCAGACTTAAAGAAGTAAGGAAAGCGAGTTTAAACCATAATTTGACTCTTTCTTTGTTCAATTAACGTATACTCCAACAATAACATTTCGGCACGAAAACGAAACATTTACTTAAAGTTTAGTTTCTAGAAGGCAGAAAAAAGTAATAATTGAAACTACCGTAAATAAAAGTCATGGAAATTTAGAGCGAGATAAAGTGATCCTTTCTCAGATCAATACTGCCGTTGATAGTTCATATAGGACTCTCAACTGAATTTATCAATCACAATGTCAATGGCACCAAAATTAGCTGCATGAGTAGTCAGCCCGGTGGCGTTCAAGACAATAAGTGAGGTCAGCACTTCCTGAACAGACGTCTCGTTATTAGGTTCATTTTTCATATTTTTGTATTTAAAAAGAACGTACGTACCATTACGTATACACAATTACCACTATCAATAAACGTATGGTCATTATTAACTACTAACTACATGTCTTTCTTTATATAAACATCAAAACATACAAATATTTCTTGGTTTTCAATAACTGAATGTCCAAATTGGTAAAAATCTGCTTTCCACGTTACCATGGCAACCAAAATTGTTTGTAATTCAGCTACAATGTTAACGGCAGTAAATAGCTTATACAAATATGTCTTCGATTGCAAAGATGTTTTCAATATACATATTAATAAATCGAGTTAATCACAAATTAGAAAAGGTGAAAATAACTTTCATTACTACTATCAAGTTTAAAACTGTCTGGACTGATTTTCATGTTGCTTTTGGTGCCTTTCCAAAGGACACACCTCATGTCGTCTGACCTGTTCGTATGAGATATTAGGACCCGTTTACCAAATCAAACTATATATAGCTTTTCTTATCCTATGAGAAATCGTTTTAAAAACAATCCGAGATTGAACCATTGTTCTGATGATTTTCTTAAAATATCTAACATAAGATTTTCTGATATTTAACTACAACTTGCAAACCTTGTATTTCCAGTTTCACGTGGTTGCGGAACAGGCGGCCTGGAGGAGGAGCGGTGTGAAAAGAAGCAAGTCTCTGGAACATACAGCGAAATATGTTACTGTAACAGTGACGAGTGTAACGGAAGTGCCGACATAAGGCTGAACTTCACTGTCGGCATGCTAACTCTAATAATCCTAACACCCGTGTTCATCATGAAATGTATAAATTTGTGACATGCCATCTGAATGTTTGTTGCAGTGATCATCACGCTAGTGTCACACATAACCGACAATGTTCACAAAACAAGTGTTCATTAATAAATCAATCATAAAAGTGATGAACCACGACACTGTTGAGATATTGACTTTCAATAATCATGATACAGGTGTTCATCACAAAACGTCATGATTTATAATGCTTCCTGACTACAGGATTATAATGATAAGTGTCTGTGTCTGTGTCTGTGTCTAAAATAAACTTTTCTCCTTTAGAAATATGCTGTATATGTAAGCTGACATTCTTACAGGTGGAATTTATGCTACGTGTACACAGATATTTGTTACCGTATCCGGTGCATAGATGTCATTCATACTACGTTACAAATCGTGTTTCCACGTTACTGTGGCATCGTATGAAAAAATGTAACTTTGATATGGATGGTGCAGTTTTTAAAAATATTTTGATACAATAATTAAGACGTTGTTTTGCGTGTTTCAACCATGTTACATCCACCTGGCAGGTTGACGTCACTGTCAACACATTCCAAATAGCTATTGAAGGGGAATCCGTGTTTCTACTTTCGCATTAGAATTCTAGCTGAATGATATTCTAGAATATGTGTGTTTCATATGAACTGAGATTCATCTAATCCATAAAATGCAAAGGTGTGACACATGTATCACATTGCCATGGCAGTAGTCCTCTCTTTAACTCGATTCGCGTCAAGAATAATGAAATTGTTATTAAAATGATAAATCATTTTGTGCCTCTTAATAATTGGAGATATTAATTTTCATCATTGTATCTCGATTTTTTTCACCTGGCCAAGGTTGTCATAATGTAATTTGTTTTAGATGATGACGTGTACCAGGGAATTATATACACAAATATCAGTCAATGATTCAAAACATCTGTTACTTTAATGGTTAATAGTTTTTTGTCTAAAATCTGAAAAGGGAAAGACCAGTGTTAAACTACATATATCTATGTTTAACTTATTATTGATTGTAACAATTTAAGAAGTGAAAAAGAATAAAGCTATTTAATTGTATTTACTCACTCACGAGCATTTGACCGTGTCATACCTGCTGAAGGAATTAAATTTACTACATTTTTGCTCTGGTATCTTTCTGTAATATGAATCAAATATTCTTTTAAGGAGGATAGCATCATTTTCGTACGGTACAATAACAATAATATATGTACTATCTATGGTTGATTTACTGGCTGATATTTGAAAAAAGTTCTATAGAACACATGTTCTCCTTTCTCATTTCACAATTCCGCGAAGATGAAAACATAAATTGTGTAACTATAGTAACTGTTGCTTATAAAATACTCTCGGTGATAAGATAAATTCCACATATTATGAAAATTGCTTATTTCTTGGTTAAACTTGTATGGTTTGGCCACTTTTTTATCAGAAAAGATCAGTTAAAGGGAGAAAAAGAAAAGGAACATGCTAATTTTAAAGGAGAAAATAGAGAGAACATGGCAATTTTAAGTTTTTTTTTATAACACTAGATACTTGTCGTCGCACATTTCAGTAAGTTAATTTATCAAATTTTCGTGTCCAAGAGATGAATTTCTTGTGTGACTTCCTCAGAAAGGAATAAACTAAAGGGATATTCATTTAAGTGACCTTAATTTGGCATGATCACTGCACTGAAATATGTCGTGGAATATATTGTACATTATGAAAAACGTTTTTCTTAAAGTTATGAATTCTTCAAATCGCCGGTGTTCCTTCGCGGTCCACTCAGACATATAGAACCATATTCCTCCGTGTTTAAAATGAACTATCAAGTGATTTTAATTTTAATTACAGGTTTCTATGACTAAAGATAAAGTGACAGCTAAAACGAGATGAAAGTGAGCTTAGGTATTTTTGCATGCTTAATAGCAGATATACACACTGTATCGGCAAAACGCACTGGCTCCCACTTAACGATAATGCTCCAACTAACGTAACGAACCGGCTCCAATAAAACATGGCGGATTTCGTAAACAAAACGCACGTGAGTATAACAGATTAGTGTATTTTTTATAGTTATTCGCAAATTCTGATGAAATGAATACTCTTACGGAATGCCCACACCTGTCCTGCATGACCGTAGCTTGTCGGCTTTTTCAGACATCCGTGCGTGTGAAAGTAATGCAAGTTGAATGCAGAGGATTCAACGGTAAACAGTGCGAAAACAGACCAAAATACATGGATTTTGCACAAAATGAGCGAAGTTAAGGTGTTTAGGATAAAACAAATGCACTGGCATGTTACTTTTAGTCAAATCTCGTAAGATTATACTCGTACATTACCGATCTGGTATTTCTATGGGGAAAAATCTACCTTTTCAACAATACAACGATTTAGACTCCAATTTCAGATACAACGAAACAGTTCCAACTCGTGTTTCACCAACCATTTTCACAGACGTTTTAGAACAATTGCAGTTATAAAAGAATCTCTTACCGCAAAAACTCACGTGAATATGTCATCTTGTCTCTCCTCATTTTAAAATAAACACAGAACATGAAAATATTCCAATTACTTTGCTATACAATGACAGGAATCATTAAGAAAGCAGAACCTTTTTTTTATTTCGGACCGATACATGGTGTGCATCGTCTTGGTCATATGATATTATTACATATGATATTAGCACGTGAATATTTACAGGTCATACAAACAAGATGAAACTAATAATTAAGACTTTCAGAAGTTGAAAACGAGGATGAACATTATTATTCTTAACAGTAGTTTGAACGGGAAGTTCAAACCTAACATTTCGTAAGAACAAAGCTTCTTCTATCAACAGTGATACTTTTATCAGAGATGATTTGTTTTGTAAAATTTATAAACAAAATTAACATAGACTGTCTCGCTAATAGTATTTCCTTATGTATTTTCTATCCATGTAATTTCACACTCTATATTTGAAATACAAGATATACAAGACATTTTGGCGGTAACGAGGCTCTAAACTGCGTGTTATATTATCGTTCAAATAGCCACATTAGTTTATAGTTAAGAATGATGCTCCAAAAAAGTTCATACTTTTAAAACATATAAAAAATAAGTTTTATTAAGTTACTTCTGTTATTGACGAAATACAAATTAAGATATACATAACCGAAATAGTGGATTTACTAGGATAGTCAAAAATGATTATAAATTTACAGATTGCCTCTATATTCAATGTCAATGAAACTGTTACACAGATCTTTATTTTCGAGTTATAACTATGGCAATGTTTATTATTCTAGGAGTATAAATCACTGATTAATGTTTTAGGTCACTTTGAACGGTAATATCACTTTAATCATAGAGAAGAAATGAAAATGTTTGGTTCCTATGATTGTTGGTAACTTTTTGTAGATATATCTGTCTGCAATTTATGTCGCCTGTATATCTACATTCATGGTACTGACACAATTGTAAAAGATATAGGACTCTATTCAGCGTTTACATCCACTTATTCGGGAAAAACCACTACTTTTAAATGATTTCATGCATATACATGTAGCATGAAGATGATTATTTGAAATGAAGCCAGTTTAATGTTATCTATAGTACTTAGTCTTTGACTAGAACACTTAATGGGATTTCCACAATATTTATCGCAATTACTAATGAAGCTCACCTAAGCGAAAGGTTCATGATAGCAATATTCATTATATTTTGCTCGTGTTCTGTCCGTCGTTCGTCTGTCAATATTTTATGATTTAGCTTCCTGCAACATATATGTCTTATTTGTTACTAATTTCAAACAAACTTTTGCAGAACAAATGTTCTATTGTCACCTTGGCCCGAATTATCAATATTTCGCCAGTACATAGCCCTTGCATTTTTCAATTTTGTACCTATCAAAAGGTAAAATAAAGTGTTTGTTTATTATAGTGTCCATATATTTAAAGGGGAGCCATTTCTGACTTATACTGTAGTGTGATGACTATTTTGCATTTTGAATCAGTGTTCAAAAGTATATGAGGTATATCATTAAATGAATAAGAATACATAGTATAGGTTTTTGGACGGTCAAAGTTCATAGTGTCACCAATATTATCATTATTTTTAAAACGTAACACCGATTTCTGAACTCGCGCCAATGTTTTAATGCACTTTGTCGGGATTTTCCATCATCAACATCGTTCACTGTCCTTCTTTAACTTTTAACAATTGATAATATATAAAGAAAAGGTGTCAATACAGTACAGTTATAGTCCATGATTTTTCGGTTTACTACTACTATAAGACAAAAGCGCTACACGCCCTCTCAGATTCTTTTATTTTCCGTTTACATTCGTTATATATAAATTTCTGCTTTTATTTTGTCATCATTTGCTATCAATGGCGAGCAAACACATTGAGAAAAACGAATCGGAACTGTTTAATTATTGCAATTGTTCTAAAATGTCTATAAAAATGGTTGGTGAAACACGAGTTGGAACTGTTTCGTTGTATCTGAAATTGGAGTCTAAATCGTTGTATTGTTGAAAAGGTAGATTTTTCCCCATAGAAATACCAGATCGGTAATGTACGAGTATAATCTTACGAGATTTGACTAAAAGTAACATGCCAGTGCATTTGTTTTATCCTAAACACCTTAACTTCGCTCATTTTGTGCAAAATCCATGTATTTTGGTCTGTTTTCGCACTGTTTACCGTTGAATCCTCTGCATTCAACTTGCATTACTTTCACACGCACGGATGTCTGAAAAAGCCGACAAGCTACGGTCATGCAGGACAGGTGTGGGCATTCCGTAAGAGTATTCATTTCATCAGAATTTGCGAATAACTATAAAAAATACACTAATCTGTTATACTCACGTGCGTTTTGTTTACGAAATCCGCCATGTTTTATTGGAGCCGGTTCGTTACGTTAGTTGGAGCATTATCGTTAAGTGGGAGCCAGTGCGTTTTGCCGATACAGTGTGATATATACATGTATTGTTTATAAAACTGGTTCCAGTCACGTGACCATGCCTCATTGCTGCATCATGGCTAAACTCCTGTTTTTCTATTTCATGTTTGTATATGGATAGTTCTTTAAAACACGAATAGTTCTTAAAGACGTGAAGACTGGAAATCATGATAAAAAGTAGCTGTTCGTAAGTGACAGTAGAAACTGCATTCACGGGATTCGAATCATAACGGTATTAAAGATAGTGGCGGTTAAAGGGAATATACCAAGCTCATGCGGCGCGACTCGTGCATTTAACTAAACAAAGTTTAACTTAAAATTTAAGTTCCATTCATGGAAGTCTTAACTTTTGTACCTTTCAAATGATCGTATTGTTTCGTTTATTAAATATAGATTGTACGATGTTGATAGTAATTGGCACCAAGTGCAGATGTATATAAACGCTATTTGTATATGTATAAACTGTGTTGATTATATATTTCTATTTTTTCTATTTGTCTATGTTTTTATGAAAGTATAAAAACCGCATCTCTCTGTACAAACAATAAGAAATATGTTAAAACATAAAATGAAAAATGTAGATCTGTTTTTCAGTCATAGTATAGTTTAAATATGACTATTTAACACTGAAGGGAGACTCAACCTTAGTCATTGCCATTTATAGTAACTTCTCCCTGTGAAGGTCGAAGTAAAACTTAGCTGACATTGTCCGAACCTACAATTTCCAAGTATTTGCCAGACATTCTTACCCTACACAAAAGCGCATCACTAATTTGTACATTTTATTTACAAAGAGAAAATATGAACCCGATGGTCATGACTTGGTGCTAAAATGTCCACTTATACCATGCACTAGCAAACGGCGAAATTACATGAACCCTCTCAAGTAGTCGCCCCGTGTCTAATTCAACTACTATTATTACAACATAATCATCCTTTTTAGAAGAACATGCATCTCTTAAAGCGTTGCTTTGAATGGCATCGTAAGTGGGTCATTAAGCTACAGAACAAATAGTGGATAAATGTATGTTACGGCCCGTCAGTCTAATTTATTTCTCTGTTTTCTAAATCCCCTTTTTCATACATGTCGAAATTTTGTTGGTGGTATATAAAGAGTTGGACTAAAACTGTGTGGCAATCACGCTGAGAGCGCGGGTAAAGTTAGAGAAATGAATTTCTTTCATAACTGCTTTTCAGCTGTAAAATAGAAACCTGCACTAATGCGTTTTTCAACTTGCTGCCAGGAAGCAATAATCCGACATATTTTCTATTGAAACTGTGCAGCTCACCATACAATGATTTTCAATATTATAAGAGCGGAGCATTTAGTCATTACTCTCTCTGGAATTTAGAAACCTTTAAAGACCAAGTTCGCTAACATTCTCTTATATTTTACATGATTGAACCTTCCTGTATAGTAATTTACGTTTTTACATTAATATCATCAAAAATAAAGCAGACAAGAGGGCCTTAGTGACCCTATATCGCTCGCCTGGGTACTATTGGCCATTATCTAGGGTAAACAACAGGGTCGAAGTAAATAAAGTAAGCGTACAGCAAATGTCTATGTAATGTATATGTGTTGTTTGAATGGAATCAATCCAAACCAAATTCATCAATACAAAAAGTTGAAACTGTAACGTACACAGTGTCCTTATTCTGTTACTGTAGCTTCAAATACCAAAACGTTAGTCGCAAGTGTAAACGCTGGAATCTTACAACATGGTACAAATTTCATTATTGTAAACAAGAAAGGAGGTCAAAAAGGCAGGACCAAGGGCACACTTAGAACAGTTAGAAAAGACCACTAGGAGATTCCACGTACAGAAATGTTCCAATATAAGTCTGTGTAAAATAATTACCCCATTTGTATCGCCAATTTTGACCCCATGGTCAAAATTTGAAAACTTTCAGTGGAAAAAATATCTAATTTAAATGTCTAAGGTCTACGATTTAAAAGAAATCTTACTTAAATTTATATTTAAAGTGATCTCTGGGACAGGGCTAATTTTGACCCCATGTGCATAAATGACAAATGTTGGTAGAGAACCGCCAGGCAATGTCACACACAAACTATCTAAGGCCTAGGCGGCAAAACTGTTTCTTTATAAAGATGTATATAAAACAAGTGAACCCTCAGGCGGGGTCAATATTTTGACCAAAGGGTTTTAAGCTGATGACCATTATGTGATGCAACATACAAAGTATCTACGATCCATGTCACATGGTATAAAACACGATTTTTTTATAGAGTACCACTACACAATACTTCGCGGCAAATATCTAAGCTCTAGGCATTAATGTTTTTGACAATCATATAGTTTTAGTGTTATTAATATATAGTTCTATGTAAACATTTGACCCCCGGGCTGTACGGGATGTTGATCCGAGGGACACGACTTTAAGAAACTTGAAGGTCAACTAGACAGTGCCACATACCGAATATCTAAGCTCAACGCCTTGCGGCTTTGATTACATCCTGATATGACACCAGTACTGATTTTTCCAGGCAGCGAACTCGAGAGTGACTGGATAGGTTAAGCGTTTTCTTCACAATGGAGCTAAAATAAATTAGTTTAAACTAAGCTTTGTATCAACGCCATTAAATTTTGTAATTTGACACAATTGGCTGAACACGCAAATGTACGTCATGAATATGAGAAATGACAAGTTGGTACTATCATCAACCTGTACTTGTAATGAGGGAGATCGGTCTGCAGTCCCCCGAATGAAGATACTGCTTGCTGCAGGAGGATCATGAAATGCATAGTAGCAGCTGTTTGACGTAGAAGAAGAAAGAGATCGAGATTTGTATACGCCTTTATGGTCACACTGAAGATACAGATTGAACAGAGTCTTATTTAATTACAAGATATGCACAGACACGAATAATAATTTGTTTAAGGAATCCTGTTAATAGGAAGTGAAAATCAATACTACCGTATATCATAAATGTCTAAACGTACATTCTCTGGACCTAACTGTGACGAAATCAGTATCAGGTTCAAGTTACATTAGCAAAACATCTCAATACATCAGCAGGTAAACTCCATATATAATATAACATAATATAACCTGAAATAACAATGAAAAATTAAAATGCAGTAGTCAGTAGTCACAATTTGGATGCTTTTCTGTCGCGCAATATCTAAAAAAAAATTGAACAATTTAAAAAAGAATTACACACAGGAGGAAAACAACAAATATTTATTCGCCCCCTTGTTGGTATAAATATAAAAAAACTGATTGCAACATCGTTTTTAGCAAGACAATTTAGAATACAATTTTTCTAGGTTATAAGATCAAAATTTTAATTACTTAAGGGTATCCTTGGTAACCCTACCTCTTCAACAAAATTGTATTACATTCGTCTCTAACTGGATTGTCTGATGTCCGTATTAATGTTCCCATACAAATGCAACATAAAAATGTTTTCCATAAAGGATATTTTGATTATTATGAGAAATATGCAGCAAAAATAATCATTTGAGAGATTACTGAGGGAGATTACTTTAATTAAACAGTTTGTTTAGATTCAGACTTAGTTGTTTTAATCAATATGGTGTCATGATTCTTGGAAACTGTACCTTATTTTGACACATTGCATTGTTTTAGAGATAGGTATGAAACTAGGAAAATGCACATTGTTTTGTTTCAGCAAACAGATGTTACCAGTCCTGGAAAATATACCAAACTTTGACACGTTGTATTTTAACACACTATTGTTTCAGCGAGTAAACTGTTATGGAATTTGGGTGTACATGTATCTTACTTTGACACATTATGTTGTTTCAGAGATAGAATGTTATCAATCTAGGTGTACTTTACTTTGACACATTGTGTTGTTTCCGAAGTAGAATGTTGTCAATCTGGGTGTACCTTACTTTGACACAGTGTGTTGTTTCAGAGATAGAATGTTTTCAATCTGGCTGTACCTTACTTTGACATATTGTGTTGTTTCAGCGATTGAATGTTATCAATCTGGCTGTACCTTACTTTGACATATTGTGTTGTTTCAGAGATAGAATGTTATCAATCTGGATGTACCTTATTTTGACACATTGTGTTGTTTAGAAATGGAATGTTATCACTCTTAAAAATGTGCTTTATATAGACACATCGTTTTGATTATGTCACATAGCATTGTTCAAGCTATAGAATGTTATGAAGCGTCGATTGCAGTGTCGATGCCATTCGATGATTGTGATGACGGAGTGACAAAGAAAGAGTGTAAAAAGTATACGTGCATGGAGATTAACATCGCACGGATAAATTAATAAAGTTTGATCACACGTGTTATATAGCTGGTATAGATGATTCTTGTAAACTATCTTGTCAGATTCCATGTACAATGTATCTCCAACTAAAACGACTACCTTAAATTTACAATTCACAATATTAGTAACAAATTAACGAGAAATAATATAGAGGTAATCTTTTAAACGCTTACCTAAATTTTAAAAGCTCATAATATCTGACAAAATTACATACAGCCGTATATTTAAATCCTAACTTTCTGTGCTTAATTTAGATGTAGCACAATTTTGTCGCTAAAATAAGAGATAGTTTTAATGTTTCATGGTGAATAATTTCATTTACGAATTTGTACTTGAATAAAATTATTCACGACCTTGTCTGTATACATGTCATGGTTTGATGAACTTGTTGATAATTTCACAAAAACACTGCAACTGTAACTTGTATGAGGGTCATGTTATAAGCTACCTGAAGACAAAATGGCTTGAGGTATTGCATTGCCTAGACAAAGGAATAGGAAACATAACACCAGTCGCCCTCGCTGCGACTTTTGTTTATAAAATACACTGACTTATTTAAGTGCATGTAAAGAAATAAGAACGTTTTGTCGACAATGATGTGGACTGGTGCACGCAGAAAGCATTTAATTTTCACAAAGTTAAGGACAGCATAGACTGTAAAGGCAAATAGGCTTTATGAACTTGAAAACACGTTCTTACACGTTTTCGTAGATGTCCGTCCGCGATCTTACAAAATCTACAGCAACACAATCATAATACATTGTAGTGACAAATGTGTGTTAGCAAAACCACAGTGTTGCTTGCATTATAATGTTTTGATGAATTGTTTCTGCTATTCCTGGTGATACCGTTCACATTACGTTCCAGTAATTTTGAAACTTTCGTAACAATTTTAAAAAAGAAATACTAATTTAACCATTATTTGACTATTTATGTGTTCAATTAGCGTAAAGTCGGCACGAAAACGAACCCTTTATTTTAATTTCAGTTTCCAAACGGTAATGAAGATATAACTGTAACCATTGTAAACTAAAACCAAGGAAATTTATGTCGAAGTTCAGTAAACCTTTCTCTGATCAATACTGTTTCCACAGTTTCTTTTATCCTTTCACATATATGATTCTGAATTGTTTATCAGTCATAATATCAATGACAACAAAACTGGTAATATGTGATCAGCATAGTTGAGTCGCTTCGCTTCTCAAATAGAAATGTTAGACCTCACCATTTCATATCCGCGATACCGTCAGAATAAAGGACCTACGTACCATTCAGTACAATCCTGCTACAATGTATTAAATGGCTATACTTATTTGTTTTAACTCGGTTACAAGCGCATTTCTCAGTTTATATTAATAGAGCATGTCAATCTCGTATTAAAGTGACATTATGCGCATCTTACTGCACATAGTGTATTTTTGGTGACAATTTTATAAATGCAATGTTTGGTTGCTGTGCATTTAATGATTATGCCGCAGTATAATATTAGTATTTGAAATTGGTGATTTAGATAAAAAAAAAATCGGACTGATAAAATGATAGTTGATTGTGTCGTTGTTGATGTTGGTAGAGATTTCAGCAGTGGAAGGGAAGCAACTCCTGCATACAGTTGTTCTTTTCTTAAATTGACTCTCCTAGTCAAACAAGAAAATCAATATTTGGAAAGTTATTTTTTCATACTGGTAGCGTGATGTCACTTTAAAGAAAGAGAAAACATTCATAACTAAAACCAATTTAACACTAGGACCAATGATTCTCGTGTACCTTAGGTGCCTTGAAAATCAGACACCTCAATCATGTCGCTCCGTCTGGACAACTTGACAGCTGGGGACCAATTTACCAGTTCAAACTACACTATAATGTTCTTATCTTAAGACATGACCAAACAACACAAATATGGTATCTAACGTCTAGATTACCAGATATGTAATTACCACTTTACAGTATCACGAAGGTGCGGAGGAGGTACGGTGTGAGAGGAAGTCAGTCTCGGGTAAATACAACGAAAATTTGTATATTAATAGTGAAGAGTATAATGGAATCGCCGACCTAAGATTGAATGATGTCACACCAGCGTTCATCATGAAATGTGTTACTTTGTAAGTTGTAACATGTCTTCTGAATGTCACACATAACCCGGATATTTACCGGTCATGTTCACAAAACCAGTGTTTATTATGAAGTGTGGTCTAAACATCGGTTTATAATCAAACTGCCAAATGATTGAACCTGGCCTTGTTTAGATATTGACCTACAATAATCATAATACAGTTGTTAACCGGTGCACCCTGAAAAAGTATAGACAAGAAAACTGTGATACAAAAGTATCACAGCGAGCCTTTCAAAAGTGTCTTAACTTAATAAGTTATTGCTAGGTCTCCATTCATTTTTAATTTTCCTTTTCTTTCGAGAGACAGCTTCCTATTTTTTGTAATATGAGCAAAAATGTTCCACATATTACTAAAACTCTTTTTTTTAAATCAGCGACTATAATTGATGATACCAACACTCTACTGTCTTGCTGAAAAAGAAAAAGTAACAGATGAGACGAGTCAAATGTTGATGCCTGGTATCAAGACGAAGCAAATTTAGTAAACATCAAAAACTGGTGTAATGGTTAGTAAATGAATGTTTAAGCAATATAGTTGTTATACATATAAGCCCAAGAGGCTGGGTGAAATCAAAGGCTATCCGATAAATTTTATGTTTACACTGGCATCTTCTGATATCAATATCATTTAATAACAACAGCTGTAAAATGTCATTAAAGTAAATATTCATTACCATAACTTTGGTGAGTATGATAAACCTGTGCATTGTACTTAATCTGATCATTTTGTCGTGCATGATTTAATTTTAAATTATTTTTTGCAGAAAAAGACATCGTGTTAAGAGTTTCAACCTTGTTACATCACACTATTGCCCGCAGCTGAATGTTGTACATGTTGGAAAATGTCATTGAAAATATCTACTGGCGCATTCGAATTCTATTTGAATGATATTCTAGAATATGATTGATGCATATGAAACGTGACACAGCTACTCAATAGGTGCAATACATGTACTATATTATCACATTGACATGGCAATAGATCTCTTTAACTCGATCTGTGGCAAGAACCATAAAAATTGTTATCAAAATAATAAAACGTTTTGTGTATTATTAACTACAGATATGAAATTTCTATATTGCATTCTGATTGCAGTGTCATATTGTGATTGGTTTTAAATGATGACATGTGCCTGAAAACTTCATTTATAAATATCAGGCAATGTTTCAAGATGTCTATTACTTGAATTCTTATGTTTTTCGTTTGAAATCTGAAAAGTGAAAGACCAGTGTAGATATATTATGGTGATTATACTTCTGGTGGCATATATAAATCGACTCGTTTGTCCGTCCGCCCGACCGTCTGTCCGCGTCCGTTCGAGAGTTCGCCGCCACTTCTTTGTCCATAATATTCAATGGAATTACTGGAAATTTCGCAGTGATAGAACAAAATGAGGGAAGGTGTAGTGCCCAAGAACCATAACTCTACCTGGTCTACTTTTTGATCTTTCCCCTTTGTTACATTTCTTCACATGTTCGAACAAAAATCTAAAAGTTCTGAAGTAAACTCATTCAAATTGCACACAACGAGGACAGAACCATAACACTGTATGGCCTTATTTCTAAACTATCTCCAGTATTGAGTTTTATTGTCCGGAGCATAAATGCAAAAGTATTGAATGGGATTACTTGAAACTTCATACAGTGATAGAGCATAATGAGAGAAAGTGCAATATACAAAAGCCATAATTCCACATTACTTTAGTTTTTAAAATTTTCCCCTATATTACACTTTCTTGTCCGAAGACTAACACTCAAGGAAATTCGTTCAAATTGTACACAATGAGAGAAGGGGAAGTACAATACCCAAAAACCATATCCATAGGTTGTCTGTTTTAAGTTATCTCTATCCCTTTATTAGAATAAACTGCTGCAAACGTTTTAAAGGGAATTATTGGCAAATTCATAAAGTGATAGAACACAATAAGAGGAAGTGCACTTTAAAAGAACAATAATTCTAGCGTTCCTTTAAAAAAATCCCTTTGTTGCCTAGTCCGGAACAAAACTGTAAAAGTACTGAATGAAATTCTAATTGAGGAAATTTAGGGCAAATGCAGTGCCCAAGAACCATACTATTATGTTGCTTTATTTCTTAAAGATTATTTTTCTTTTATTGTCCGGAACACAAGTGCAAAACTATTAATTTAAAGGTAAATTACATGAAACTTTATATAGTGATCAAGCAGTAAGAGGAAGTGCATTGTACAAGAACAATAACTACGATACCAATTTTTAATTATCGCCCTTTGTTACATTTTATTTTTGGTAATTCTTTGCCTGATCAAACAATGCTTTTATATCAAACAAGCGTCAACACATATGGGGTCATTACCTCTGGGGTATCATTCTCTTGCAAGTGTCCAGATTTTGCTATTTAATGTAATCTAAGAAGTGAATATGATATAATTCTATTGCCTCGCACAAGTGCATTTGACCCCGCCATATCTGCTGAAGTACACGGTATTTTAATTTATATTGCTTTTGTTTCTATGTCTCTTTCTATAATATGAATCATATATCTATAAGCAATATAGCATCACTTTACAATTATATATGTAGTCTACGTTTGATTCACTTGCTGATTCTTGTAAAACTTCTATAGAACACATGTTCTTATTTATCACTTTCCAATTCATTGAAGATGAAAACATAAATTCACTGTTGCTAAGAACTACTTTTAATCGTTGTAATGGTATAACAGATGGTACTGATCTTGCAAACTGAATCAAACTCAGGTGTCTCTTGTAGTTTGTTTAACATTTAAGTTGTAGATATGAAAGTTTAAGCATTCTTGATTTTTACATGTATCAAATTGTTTCGTTTATAAAGTGCAGTTTTCACGATGTTACGAGTCCAACGCTCAATCATATCACAGCAACTCCTCAAGTGCTGTCTTTGTTTTGAATCCTTTTTATCATACATGTCGAGATTTTGTTGATGGTCTATAAAGCGTTGGACTGAAATTGATTGGCAGTCTTGACGACAACGTGGGTGATATACACGAACGAACTTTCATACTGGATGAGTTCATGTAGAAAATGAATTACTTTCGTACACGCTGCAACATTTTGTAAAGATATGTAAAATAAGAACTTGAACCGATGCCTGCGTTTTTTACCAGGAATCAGTTTGACATACTTTCTATTAAAACTGTGTATTTCACCATAAAATAAAAAGCGAAGCATTTAGTCATTACTCACTCGGGAATTTAGAAACATTTAAAACACATGTACCATGTTCACTTACAACCTCGAGATGAAATGGTTTTCCCTCGCTGTGTAATAATGAACGTTTTTACATTAACACCATAAAAATAAGAACAGTAAAAGGGGCAATGGTGGTCCTATATCGCTCGCCTGGGTCTCATTTTCCATAATACAAGGTACAAATAAGAGTGAATTCCTATGCATTATCAATGTTGTCTGTATTGAAAGACACCACAACATATATGCCGAATATTTGTAAAGTGGGACCCAAATATAGCATACCTTATCAAACTATTAAAAACTCAGATTGACATCTTCTAGTGTGTGGTAATACAACAAACTCTTGCATTACCATAGGGATTGGAATTTATAATCATTTTGATAGTTGTTATTTAAAACATGTGCAATTTAATTTTCTATTGACACATTTCACCTATTAAAAATGACCTTAAATGCAAAATACCAACACCAAAATTAAAACGATCAAACGTTAGGTACAGTAGTACTATAAGGCCGGTACTGCCCATCTCCGCGTTTGTGCCCACGTATCCACGTTTGTTATCATTATTTTGTTATTCTAAGTTTAAAAATTATATATCTTATGAAACGATATGATTATAATACATATTATATATCCAGATATATCCAACTATGTTCTGTGAGCGTCTGGTTATAAACTTCCATTTCTATGATTTCTCAGTTACTTCAGAGCTTGACAGACTTCCATGCTGAATCCTGGTCGCGTTCGACAAATCGGATTGCGGACACGTATGTACTATAAATCAGATAACACTGTAATTGTTTCCCTTTAACAACATGCACAGTGTATTGTGAAAAGCAACTTCACTTGTTAAAAGGTGTTGATTCAGATGACTTGCTTTAGTGTTGCTTTACATATTGCATATACTCTTCCTATGATACAACTCATGTCGCCGAATCGCTTCCAGTTACAAGGTGCATGTACATACTGTCGAATTTCTTCCTACGACAAAATACATATGTCCAGATCATCAAATTATATCCTACTACTAATCTATATATATACAAATGTATGAACAAAACTTGTGATACAGCTGGGTGAGAAAATAAAAGCAAATTACTAATATTTTGACATGCAAGGTAAATTAGAGCAAGAGAGAAATCAAAATGTTCCTTGTTATTAAGATGTGGCCAGAATTCTTGTCCAGTATTCTTAAAGGAGACAATCGCTATCTTTGACTATTATTATCACGAAATTAAAAGAAAATCAAATTAGCTATTTTCCTTCATTATTTGAACTCAATAAAACAGGCAACAAGTAAAGTACCGTGTGTTGTTACACTGCACATATTTCTAAGGCACTGGCATATTAACTTGCATGTACGCTTCCACTTTATTGGGAGTTTGGTTTTGTTTACAAACCTTCTATAAAATTGTTCGTATTATTTCCTTTCATCTGATTCTTACTACTTTTCTTCCGCTTGGGGTATTTGTTTTTGTTTATACTTATTTATTTTAGCTCGATTGTGAAGAAAACTTGTAGCTAATCGAGTCACTCTCGAGTCCGTTTCCTGGAAAAAACAGTACTGGTGTCATATGAGGAGGTACGGTCGTTAACCTCAGTGGGGGCTCGAACTCGCAACGTCCGGGATGAGCGGCAGACACCCCCCGCTCTGTGGTGGCATCATATCGCTCATCTGGCTACCATTAGCTATAATATAAGGTAATCAATAGCAAATTGAAGGGCAAATTTTGACTAGGGGTCCTGATTTGAACAATACTGGTAGAGGTCCACTATATAATGCTACATTCCAAATACCTATAAAAGCTTAAGGCAAGAAGACGTTTTGCCAATATAAGACAATTTCAAATCAAGTGATCCTCAGACAGGGCCAATCTATTAATGTCCACTAGACAATTATGTTGACATGGGGGCCATGATTTAAATCATCTCGATAGAGGTCCACTAGACGATGCTACTTGCCAAAAATATAAGCTGTAGGCCTTGTGGTTTCAGAAAATACAATTTTTAAAATAAAGTTTTCCCTATTTGTTGCCATATAATTTTCCTTTGTAAATTTATCGCTGTTGACCAAAGGGTCATTATTTGAACAATCTTGGCCTACTATACAATGTCATATGCTAAATATCTAAGCTCCAGGGCTTGTGGTTTCAGAGAAGAAGTTATTCTTTTCTAATTGTTGCCATAGCAACCAGATTTCTGCATGGAAAATAATTATTTGAACAACTTAGAGCTTCATGCAAGGAACATTCCTGCAAAGTTTCATCAACATTGACACAGTGGTTTCAGAGATGCCGTTTGAAGGAAATGGTGAACGGACGGACTGACGACGGACGACGGACCCCAGACGATAAATGATCCTTATAGCTCACCCAGGCACTTTGCGAGGTCAGCTAACTAGAAAAAGACCATTTCTTGCTTTTGAAAGCGGCAACATAAATCAAATATAATTATTTCAACTCTTTTATCCAATTAGTGTGCAAACATCTATATGCTGGTATGATCATGCCACGTAACTTCTTTTCTGAGTGAGAACTAGGACTAAATCAAGTTTTTCCCCTTAATATGATTCTGTGAAATATAATCGCGCTTTATCTATTACATGATTTAATTAAATGTTGCATTAAATGACAGGCTAATTCAGCAAATCTATCTGTAATAAACACCCAATTCAACCATTGTTACAGAGGCCAACCTATGTGACCCTTATTTTTTGTGTCCTGATGCTTATTAAAAAACTTTCGACATGAATTGACACGTATTCCAATAGCAATGTTGATACATTTGTAGATGGGAAATCGCCGACATTAAATTTTGTAAATTCCTTTATTCTTTATACCTGTACACACAACACAAACTGCACAAAAATGGTATACGTAATTTCATGGTAAATAAGGTAACCACATTTTACTGGTACCAAGGTAGGTCTTATCACATAAATTCTACTGTAGAACATTTCTAGACTTATTGGTAACTGGTTGTCAGTCTATCAAGGGTCTAACATACACTCTTAGAGTATTTTATGGGGTTGAACTTGCTGAACATCTTTGTGCATTCTCAGGCGTTTAACACTAGCAAATGACCATAAATGTGATTTCCTTTCAGACACGATACCTCTCAGTGTGATTTTGGCCTTTTCTATGTATGTGTTAATGCATTCGATGCTATTTAGTAATTGTGTGCAGTTATTTAAAAATCTTCCACAAAGATACGGTTTACGACGGGCGGATGACAAAAGCACGGATGCGCACACGTTGAATTAATAACGACGTGTATTTATCACGGGGGCACACGCTAATATTGTGTCAATTAAAAAGAAAAAGTAAGTTTTTTAACGCAGTTCAAGGTGTCTTTTCCCGTTGGGGTGTTAAAGATAAAGATGATCAAGACGTGCGATTGCCTACCTACTCCAAATACACAGATAGGTCTCGGACAACAAGTAGGACATGTTTGTTTGACAATTTCTTTCGGTGTTTTAAATAAAAATACTCTGGGTACACATGTATTGTAGTTGCAAATTTGTCGAGTGGGGGCGACCCCATTGTTGACCCTTCGACCTAAATTGTTACTGCGTTATTAAGCTGAAGTTACTCTTACACTAATGTTCATGTTGTAACGCAGACACTGCCAACACGCGCATACACACGCCTCAAATATATGACCCGCCATTTTGTCAACTTTTTATCAATTCCTAAAGGCACAGTCTAATTCTTCACTCCATATTTTAAGCACGGAAACGCCTTGTTTCATCATAATAATTTCTCAGGTTCTTTTCACAGAACTACCAATATTGTCAGCAACGCGATTCCTTTTGTATCGAACTCTCTTTGACAACTGTGGACAGCATAGCATTTTTTGAGCAATTAAGGATAAATTCGTATCGGATATAAAATACCGTAACTATATATCAAAGGGAACGGCTTTATGTTAAATAATAATAACATAGTGTTGGCAGAGGATATATGTTCGTCTTTCGTAGCACATCAAATAACTAAATACGTCAGAAAATAGACAAAAATCATAGAAACAGAGGATGGATATGAACGACTCGTTGATGGAAAATTTAACGTCTCCGTATGATACAAACATGAAACAAGCTTTAATTAACATTGTTCCAGAATGGGCGCGAGATTTGCTTACCTTCTTTCTGAGTATCGTCTTCTTTCTTGGCTTCCCAGGAAATGCTCTTGTAATTTTAGTGCAAGCAAAAAACAGGAACAAAAATACAACTGACTGGTTCGTAACATTTCTAGCTATTTGTGACATAATTTCGTTGACATTTTGTGTACCAGTCAGCATCATGGCAAGCCAAGGATGGTGGCAGGTAGTCGGATCTTCGTTTGGTTGCAAATTGAATAAGTTCGTTCTTCTTTCCACGAACTTCTGTTCAACGCTAATTATCCTTTGTGTCGGTATTGACCGATATAATAAAATGACTGCCAGATGCACAAGTCAAATTTTTACCCCACAGAAGGCATTCCGAACGAGCATTTGTGTTTTAATAGTTTCTGTTTTTTTACTGGGGATTGTTTTTTACACTTCAAAGAACAATAAATTGGGACAGTGCATCAATGACCAAGACAAACAAGATATTGATCATATTATCTTTGCCATTCTTCTATTTATTGTATTTGCGTCTTGTCTTGCGCTAAATGCACTTTATATACTCATTATCCGATCCATAATTCGCAGCGTAAAAGTGCAAACGACGTCAGTAAGGATCACGGAAAATACCGGAAGTATCGAAAGGAACAGAACGAGGGCCTTAAAGACAACAAAGGCTATGGCTCTTGTTACTTTGATTTTCGTTGTTTCTATATGTCTGTCGGCACTTGGTGCTGTGCTTCTCAACACATCAGTAGGGAGAGGAAATCAAAATGCACAGATTGCTGTATTTTTCTTAATACGGGCGTTTTTCATCAATAACTGCGCAAATCCACTGTTCTACGTCTGGCTGTATCCAACTTTTAGAGAGAAAGTTTATACTGTCTTCAAAGCATAATTGAGATACTGCAAATACAAAGTTTCGTTCTGCAGAATTATTGCTTATCAGAGTTTGATACATTCTTAGACTCTTTCCTTCAATCGTGTCCTATATAATGCGGTAACATTGATTGAAAGCGAGAAACCAGTGTGTAAAATATTTATATAGAGTTAGACCATCACTGCAGGAAATCTACGAGTGATAGTCAAGGCATACCGTGGCCCCTTGCAAGGATAAATCTTAAACGAAAGTTCATATGTACAAACCTGATTGTCACAATCGGTACTTTAATTTCAGTACTACATGTATTTCTGTTGACAAAATGCAGTATATGTTCTATTTTATGTAATGATTTTACTCTGCACTGGATATGTAATTGTTCAGCTAACAACTCTGATAGACTTAACCTTTGGAATACGATCATTGAGACATGTATCATCGAAACATTAAACCAGGTTTATAATATATTCCCAAAGGACCAGAAGTGTTGGCTTTTTCTTAATCTCTCCTTAGAAAATGATGGGCAAAGTTTAAAGATTATATTGTCGCTAAGTATCCTGGTAGACTGTTAAAATAGTCAAACTATATGTACGACTACAGTAAGTAAATCTTTGTGGGTTTTGTGATATAAACTACATATAACATATGTAAACTAATTATAATTTTCTAAATGTTTCGTTTTCGTTGTCAATTATTTTATGGTTTTTAATGTGGTTTTCAAGTACGATATACTCGTTTTACAAAAACTGTTATGCACAGTTTACTAAAGCTTATACTCTCGATATTTACCTACAGTTCCGAGTTTATAAGCCTTATGTATACATGTACTTGTGCTCTCTGTAATACACCCATCATAGATATATTATGTGAAATGTTATGTTCATTGTATTTGGTTAAAATGTAATAAATGTGTACAAGTTCTATTAATATTTATAGTTTACATCCTTATGATCTATCCCCCATCTTATTGCAACTAAACTGACATGGGGATGATATTGATAATGGTAAATGATATGCATTTTGTTATATGCTGATGATATTGTTTCGTTATCAGAAAATGAAAAGAATTTACAATGTGTGTTAGATACTCTCCATCAGTACTCATTAAAAAAGCATTTTAGTTAACCCAAGAAAAGTAATATTCATCACTTCAGACCACGTTATGTTCCCATCACAAAACATGTATTTATTTGTGGATAACATGAGTTGAAAGTTGTTTATAAATGTGTATAATTATGTCTACATTTAGACCAATTTTTATATTTCAATGTTACTGCAAAGTTTGTATCAAAATCCGCTGACAGGGCACTTGGTCTTCTAACGAAAAAAATTAAGGTAATTTGCGGTATGCAGGTAGACGTATTCTCATGATTAATTGACTCAATGGTGTGGTCAGTCATATCATATGGTGCAGCTGTTGGAGCACTCAAACCTTCAGTTGTATTGAACGTGCGTAGAACAAAATAAAGGGGTGTCGACATTTACTCTTAGACTATCGGATGCTGTTTTAGGCGAGAAAGGATGGCGACCAACCATTGGTAATATGCAAATATCAAAAGTAAATCGGAGAATTTTCAACAATTGTTCAACGCAAGGTGCTTATAAATGTAGATATTAGTGCTTCAGAGCCTGCAACGAATTTAGAGATATTCAATCATGAAGAGTTATGTCAACAAATACAATCATATCATTTTCTTGTTTGGAATTATTTATTGATGAGTGGATGAATGATATAATAGTATAATTATGTACATATAAACTTTTAAAACAAATTTCGAGACAGAACAATATTGTAAACGTATACTGTCATGTTCACATTGGTCAGCTTTGGCAAAATTTGGAAAAGGTGTTGCTTCAAAAGTTTTGAAACTGGCAGATATGAAAGACTAGATATTAATACAAAAAATGAAAGTGAGAAACACGGTTAAGAAAAGCACTACATCTTAATTCTGATTGTATCATTACTCTGGTTCCGTACAGTTCATACATATCTTTACTAGTAAAGTTTTTGTTCGATATACAGCCAAAACCTTATTTCTGATTCTTAGAAGAAGAAATGGCTTTGTAGATAAGTAGGTTAGGTAATTTGTCTTAGCATATATGTGCAGTTGCATGTCTGCATTTTATATATTAATCAAATGTTGGTATGTAGTGGATGGAGTTTCATTAATATACATTTATAATGTACAATCATGTATATTGTGTAGTCTTATACATGTATATACTTTCGGCCTACTGCATAATTTCCTTGTCAATCAGGTCACCTATTTACATCTCATATAATTCTGATGATTTTGATAAGAGGCATTTGTCTACATATACACGCTCAGCATTTGAAATTGTGAGAGACTGGAATTGATTTTCTTTTTCCTGCAACATTATTATAGTGATAAGCAATGGATACCAGCTTTTAATATCAGGTCAGCTATTATATACTGCACTTTTTACATTGATTATGCACCTTTCTAAGAAGAGGGGTATATTGTTTGCAGATGTCGGTCGGTCGGTCAGAATGTCCGTCCGTCCGTCCGTCTACCAACTGGTTTCCGAATGATAACTCAAGAATACTTGGGACTAGGATCTTGAAACTTGATGTGAAGGTTGGCCATGACCAGCAGACGACATATTGTTTTTGAGGTCAATATGTCAAAGGTCAAGGTCACTGTGACCTTGAATAGTAAAACGGTGTCCAGATGATAACTTGAAAACGCTTGGGCCTAGCATGTTCAAACTTGATGTGGAGGTTTGTCATTTCCAGCAAATGACCCCTATTGATGTTGAGGTCAGTAAGTCAAACTTCAAGGTCATGGTAACCCGGAATTGTAGAACGGTTTCCTGACGATAACTCCAGAACGCTTAGGCCTAGGATCTTGAAACTTGGTGTGGAGATTGGTCATAACCGGTAGAGAATCCCTATCGATTTTGAGATTAGTAGGTCAAAGGTCAAGGTTAAAGTGACCCGGAATTGTAGAACGCCTTCAGCTCTAACTTAAGTTAAGAGTGATCAATAGCAATGCATTTTGGTTTGTAGGTAGTTTGCGGGGAGAGGAAGCTTGGGATTGTATTTGGAGTTAGTAGGGTCAAGGTCACTGTTACTTAAAATAGAAAAATGGTTTCCGCTTACATGTAATAACATGAGTAAAAAGTGACCAATCTCAATGAAACTTGGTGTGTATGTGCTTGCACGGAGAGGAAGGTATTTAGAAAAAAACATTATATTGTTTTAAGCAATAATTCTTATTTCATTTTCGTGCGGGTGGTGGGTTCAAGGTCACTGTTACAATATATAGATCTTTTTTTATTACAAAATATTTCTTGGCAAAAAGATTTTTTTAGGTCAAGGTCACTGTTACTAAAAATAGTATTTCTAATTTTGTCTATGGAGATGACTGTTTTATTTCTTTTTAAATGTTTTTTTAATTCTACAATTTCTTCAGACGCTGTTTTTGACGCTTCACGAATTTCACAGTGACTTTTACTTTAAAAACTGTTCGTTGCTTAGTACAACTTTTGCATGGGAGGGGGGGATACTTGTTTTACAAACAGCTCTTGTTTTTCCTGGTGTTTCATAGAAGGTTACAGTTTAGGCTGAACTTTAAGTATGGGAAGTACTAAGATGAAGCATGAAAGTGTATGATTGACAGGGATATAGATGTGGCCACACTAGACCAGACAGTCCTGTGTACTCGCAGTAGGGGTTTTGGTCACTGACAGACTAGGTTCTGTTTTTTTCCTACACAGCTACTTCGTAGCTACTGTTACAATACATAAATATTAAAAGATTATGCACATCTTAATCTTTCTGAAACAAAATTTTACAAAACTTTTCAACTGTCACAAAACCAGTCAAACTAAATATGAAAAAGTATCCGCTGAGATTATCAATTATATAAACAATTACCATTGATTGCTTTAACATTCGGGAAGTGAATATTATAATCAGTGCTCTCGTGTCATTATGTACATATTTGTATTGCACACTATATATGTATTAAGTAAATACCCTTTGGCGTACGGTATATTTTTGACAAGTTCTTGGATGGTAACAATCAGTTATGCCCTTGAGGGTATCACCCAGTAAAGCAGGCGAGTTCCTTCTGTTCTTATAGTCAACCATCAAAACTTTTATCCTCTGAGCGCTTAACTATATACATGTGTATATCAAAGCTGCTATCTTTTAAATACGTATTTTAGAAATTGGCAACAAATTATAGGCGACTTCGATCCGGCGTATTACTAGATTTCATTTTCAACCTAACTTGCTTTGATTGTTTTTGGCATTTTATTATCACTGTTCTATACAAGTGAATATGTGTTTGTTAAATTATAATATTTGAATTATAATTATATATAGATGCATAAACTGTATGCGAATTAGCTGTTCAAGTACTTTTCATCAATCATGGGACAACAAAAGGATAGGTATTATAATTCTCATGCTTGATGCTGTGATAAAGTCAATATGAGAATGCTTAACATTCGTAGCATTTTGACTTACTCTGTCCGTTTGCCCGTTTTTCTGTACGTTTGGCTGAAGGTTAATGATCCTGTTTCAGTGTGTAATCTTTAATTTTCATTTCATATAAGAATGAATTATTCTCTCACCATTAGCTTTCTCACATCAACACTGATCAAATAGAAAACAATCTGCATGGAAACTCTCAAAATGGTTTGAATTCCTTACACGTGTTTGGTGATAGAGACATCATGGCTCTCTTGCTGTGTTCATGCATGGTATCCATGTGGCATTACCCATCAGATCCTTTTTTAAGCAGCCATCTTGTTTCTCAACCTCCCGAACTTCACTTTTTCACATATGAATTTAGACTATTCTTAAAGTTACTTCTGTTCAATATAGACATACTATATTATGATAAAATCAGATTCTGAAACCCTAAGTGAAGACTTTGGCAAACATGTGAGAGATGTTGAATTATTTCTTCAAGCAGTCAGAAGTAGCAGATTATAAACAGGTGGATTATTAATTTTTGATAAAGATGGTAAAAGAGTTCACTCCATGAAATAAAGGTAAACTGTTATAAAAATCAATCTATTTTAGTCATAAGCTGGTAATAATTATTTGATCAAGAGTATATAAAACCGCTTAACGAATCTCTGAAAGAAATTGAAGACAGTCACGGTGTCTCTGTAGATTTGGGCTGAGGCGTTCTTACAATGTACTTTGCGTTGCTAGGCGGCGTCACCGCCTTACAGTACAGGTTCAAATTCTAGCTTCTTCATTTTAGTAAAGTTAAACAAAGCTTTTTTGTCGTGACAGGTGGTTTGAATACCACTATTCATTCATTTCACGCTGGGTTGCTGGATTTCCAATTATTACCATGCATACAGTGGAAAAGCCTGCTTTACAAAAGCCCTGCTGACACTTTGTTCTGTAAGGCGCAAAATAAGATGATACCAATCAAGACTTTTACAGGCAAGATGTGAAAACCACTTTGTCACTATATAACTCTCCTTAATTGAGATGAAAGGTTCGTTCATATGATCAACGTCTGTGTTTATTTATTAGCTTAAAGGTCCACTACTAAGCGAAAATTAAGTGACAGTTATTTCAATGGCAAGTACATTACCTTATGCAAGACACTAAATAACGAAGATTGTCAGGTTAACATTTACAGAAAGTGTTTGGAACACGAAGAAAAGTATGTGTATTATGTTGAAATCTCAGTGATTTGACAAAATGACCACCCAGGTCTTTTTAACTTTCTTCATAATGCATAGAAAAATAACTGTACATGTACTGTGGTTTATTTAGAATTTCTATATACCAACTTTCATTTTTTATTAAAAATAACTTATTTCTGTGTTTTTTTTAAAGTATATTTGAATTGTCGCTCTCCTTAGTATTGGACCTTTAATCTTTTATAATATTTGTCATAACTCATTTTGTACAAAACTAGATTACAAGTACACGGTTAAATCAGCATATCAGTGCATGTATATACAATAATATTTACTAACGAATACAATACATATATAGTACAAAAGAACATTACTCTACTGTTGGCATACATATACTATAATTTTGATGACAATATAAAAAGGTTGGACCACAAGTTTTTACAACATAAGAAATCGGCCCGCCTCTTGACGTCATGCTAATGTTTGATTTAACCAAACCAGCGGATTTTTGTTTACTAAAGAACAAAGATAAGAAAGAAAAATAACCAAGTCATAATTTTCAGATACAAAAAAGCAAGCTAAAATAGAAAAAAAAAACAAAAAAAAAAATATAAACTATAAACAATAAACGACGCTCATTAGTATAGTGACTACATTTAAAGAAAAGGTGTTCAATACCATGGTCAATAGAATAATCGGGAAAATCTATCATATTGTTGTAAAAGAGATCATTATAATAAATTTAGGTTACTACATCGATTCCTTATACGAGTTCGCGTTACAGTATAGAGACGCTCTCCTGCCAGATAGTAGGACGGAACTATAGGTGATTGCGGGCCGGAGAAGCGGCCCGCTATATTTAATTCGGGGTTGGAAAATGTAACATGTAAGTGAAGTATTGTATAGTTCTTTGAACAAAATGTCATGAAATGAATGAAAATCGCTTAGATGAAGGTACAGTGAAGAATGCGTTCCACTGTTCATTGTGCAGCTTTAAGATTGTCAAAATGCTGATATTTCTGTCTTTTATCTATGTAAACGTCAAATTATTCATATGTTTATGTAAACATTTAAGAAGAAGTCAAAAGTTTTTATTGTTCGGCCAGTGAAAAATTTAATTTATTTAATGCTTTCAGTATGAATTTAACGAAAACTGATTACTTTTTTAAGATTTTAGTATTTTCTTAATGATTCGCAAGGTCTTCCCCATTCCAAACTGTTAAAAGTTTATTGAAACTAATGTTGAAACGGAATGTTGATATCGCTATACATTTGCGCAGGTGCGCATGTGCATTGATATATTAAGCCCCCACGTGACAATGGCCGTCTGCAATCAAAACATAAGGCAAGTGCGGTACATATATATCAGGTTTATTAGTGTTGTTCACCTAAGTGATAAGTTGACTACACTTTCACAGACACGGAAAGCGTCTTCATGATCTGGGTATCTTCATTACACGTTGGATCAAAAGATAATTGTTAAATTACGTGCAAATCGAAATTGTCCGGATGATTGAACGTCCGGTTAACATGTAGGATACCAGTACAGTCACTGACAGTCTATTTTATACAGGTAGCCAAAGTTAACAAAATGGTCAGGCTGCACTTTCTATTTTTATCAGACTGGTGTACATGTCATGTTATCATACCGGTTTACAGCAATAAACTGACAGGTAGCCAAAGTTAACAAAATGGTCGGGATGCACTTTCAGGTCAGATACTCCTATTGTTTTCCCCATTGACTTATATTATAAATCTAGTCAAAAGGTGACCATGTATCATACCTACCTATAGAGTGTTGACCAATGAAATTGCTTTTTTCGAACAGATTGGGTAATGAATAGCCTGGGTTACCGAGGGTGTGATAATGTGCGTTGGTTTGTTTACAAACATTTTGACTACAAACGATTTTGTGAGGATAAGGGTAGGAATAGTATTGTATATTCTAAGAATCGCTTTAATGGAACATAGAGTAGAACATATTACAATATTGCTGTGTTAACTTTGTTTTAATTAACGATGAATGAAAAAAAGGAAAGAGCGTAGAGATTATTGAAAGCTTTTTCATGAATATGCTGTTTTTTCTTTTTAAGTCATAAATGATACACTAAAAATGAGAAACAGTAAATTGTAAATGCATAAACCATGAAGTCAAGCACCCGTTCTATCAAGCATATACACCGGGTACGCTGAAGATGTTTTAGCTAGTCAAGTATTTGCTTTACACGAACCTAGAATATGAATCTATTCTGTCTCTGTTATATAGTACTCTCATATCAAAATATTTTCATGAAAGCTTTGTTTCTAGGCTCGCTTTGTATCACAGTTTTTCGTGTTTAAACTTATTTTTGGGACGGCCGACCCAGAGTGAACAAACGAGCCAATTAGTATAAACGGATTTCATAGATACGACGTTTCTTAATACACAAGCAACTCCACCGAAACGAGTAGTTCGAAGCCGAACAAATAGTTCGAAGCGGAATAATTTCTATATGATGTATATCACGTGATTTAACTATTTTTGGGACGGTTATGTATACGCATTTGAGCACTGTATAGAACATGTATTGCGCGCGCGCATTTACTGCTGTTAGATAGTGAGCTTTGTATTTGACTGTTTTGGGGTTTGTTTTGTTCGTACTTTTTTCCGACAAAATTTTACTTAAAGGAATCAAAGGCTATCGGTATGTGTCTTCAATAGCGAATTCCTGAGTAGAAAAAAGGTTTGCAAACGTAATCTTAATTCAAAATAGTTGTCGCTGTTTGTATCTGCATTTGGTCAAAATAATTGAAAGCAATTTCAGGCATAAGCTACTGTTGCGGACCGCTTTTTGTATTGAATAATTTATATCATTTATGTTATGATTATAATATAGATACATTGTACATTCTCCAAATTTTATTTGTTAGGCTGCGTTAAGACTGCTGTAGCAGATTTTAATTTTGCTATTAGAAGTATGTTTGGAAATATGCTAACAACCTGCTTTTTCTAAAACGGAAGATCTGCGCGGCATGTGCTGGACGTAAGGTAAGATTTTCATCTAAGTTGTAAAAAATAAATTGTAATTCTAAAGACCTAAAGCAAGCCTTTATGCATACATGAACCCAAGCTATAACAGTTATTGGTTGCTGGTGAGTACCAAATGAAACAGAGTCCAAAAGTATGACATTCTTACATGTTCCTGTCCGAGCCCAAAAAGTGGGGGTTAAATGTTATGGCAACAATAGGTAACAGTAAATCATCTCTGATGTCATTCATTCCGTATGTCTTATGTGGCTAATTTTGGGCTTATGTGGCTAAAATAGAGAGAACAAAAGAATAGCCACACAACTGCCAAATTTTAGTACGACCGTACATTTTCATTAACCGAACTGAAGTCACTTTTGGTATGCACTTACCACTTCCGGTTTGAAATAAACATCGGTACAGGTACATTTCTATATGAAGACTTTTAACTTATTATGATTTAACATATTACTCATTGAGTGTTTGTGTACTATCTGTGCCCGTGGGTTGCACGGCTGATTTAAATAAAGTTCTGACTGACACTAGATTTTTTAAAACTAAACACTAGCTCAAAAGTTCACTCTTTACTAAATATTTACAAAAGAGTGAACTTTTGAATTGTTTCATAATTATTCTCCATTCGGAGTTACTTTTTGTGTATAGTAAACACTAGCTGTTTAGTACTACAGTTTTAGCGCTGTATCATTACAAGTTCATTCACAAATTTGCAATCTGAAACACAGGTTTGTGAGAATTGCAAATCATCTTTGGCCTGGGGACTGAAAGTCCCCTAGGCCTAAGTTAGCATACTACATTTCAAACACTGCAGACGATTTGACCGTGCTATGTGCGAATAACAACTGTAAACTTGCGTTATGCGAAAGTAGTGCAAGACAGACCAGATCAATCTTCTGTTTGAATGGTGCATATGATAAGAACATATTACAAATAAAAAGAGTACATAAAACTTCAAACGATTGCAGAAAAGTATATAGCTTTCGTTCTGCATTACACATTTTTTTCTGTTTTTAGAAATTAATGCGCTGTTAGCTGATTACGGAAGATAATGCATATCACGAAAAAGTACGGATATTTACGGAAACGTACGGAGCTCGATATAAGAGTTTGTAGTTTGATTTCCGATGTTATTTCATTGACAACTATTATTTACGAACGATTACATATAAATTTACCTAAAAAGAAATTTCTCTAAAAAAAAATATAATTTACGTACATTCCCGAGAAGGAACTCACGTGATCAAAATCACCCGCCATTTATTGAGGACGCTGCAAGTTACACAATAATGTTGGATCCGCATCATCAGATCATATCGCTTGAAGTTGTACAAAGCGCAGCTCGAATTATTTTTATTGGTTTAAACAATTTATAATGTTGACTATGTGCTTATTTTTCATTTAACATACGTTTTATAATAAAACAAACTTCCCTGCCACCCATATATTTGTGAATCATTCATTCTGTGTCATATATTGAATTTCGTCCTCTGCACATTTCGACCCGACCTTTAGGTAAGGTTCAGCGCAAAACACGTAGGTCAAAAGTTGTTTTCCTCAGGCCTTCAGCGCTCACAGCGCTTTGATTCATTTCCTTGCCATTGACCTTCATCGTGTGTTCACATTTAACATTCCAGTGCATATTCGTCACTCTAGATATGTAACGATGTTGAAAAAGAATTATAAATTTTATTTGTTGCATAATCAAAACCAATATGGTTACAAGTAACACATTCAGTTTATAATGAGGTTAAGTTGCAAATATATTCTATTCTGTTATGATGCTATTTTTTTGAGTGTCTGTTAATTATAAGTGGTAGACATACATGATCCCTTATTCATAAGAAATATACTTTATAATTTGTATAACATAACATAACATAACATATAGCGACAAATAACGTTCCAAATACAAAGTATGAAGAAGAGAAATGTTCCCAGAGAAACATGTTATGCATTTATCAGTCTAAATCAAAACAATAACTCTCCATAGACTCGTCGACAAGGGGGACTCTGTTGTCTCCCTTGTATCACGTTATTAATATTTTCTGTTACACCCATACGTTAGATATTATTCAAACATATACTAAGATGTTTAAGGTTGCATTATCAATATTTGATGCATGAACCTCGAAGACAGTGTTAATAATAAACAAATGTGGTGGAATTGTAAAAATCCGGACATTGGGTATAAGTTGTATTGAATGAATAGGCAAAACATAGATTTGTACTAATAAGGAGGTAGTGCACTATATATAAACTGGATTCACCGACACTACCAAAGTAATTTTATGAGCGTTGAAATTCGACATAGCATTATTATTTACTTTGTATTAAGAAATAACAAGAAGCTCGTGATATAAGACAGTATTCATAATCTATATATATAACATAGTACTACCAATACTACACTTAGCCTTAACGAAAGGCGAAAACAAGGACTAACTCGTTAGTCTAAATCAAGAATTTAGAAATAGTTTACACTGCGTATAGTCTCAACATTGTTCATTCCTTTATAAACAATAAAATAGGTAGAATCACGTTCTTTCTTTAATTGCATAATATAAATATTTGGCCAAATCATTCAATGCATTATTTTTGTAATGGAAAAGAGGGATTCAAATTTCGGTACAGTAGGCCATCTACAAAAATACGGCTTAAAGAATTTCCGACGTAAATGATAGTACTGTGGACATACTAATAAAAATGGTATTCGCCCTCTTTCAAATTCATGGAACAGTTTCGGAACTTTCTTTTCTCTCTACAGTAGGGATATTTTCGTGTCTACCCTTTTCTTTTTCCAAATTGTGAGACGACAGCCGGAATCTACTTAGTGTTATTCTAAATTTGTTGATATTTATAGTATTTAGATATTTCTCCTGTTCAAATTCATGTTAAACAAATATACAATTATCATCTCATTTTAGTATTTTTATCCAATATTTAATCATTATCAGTTTTGGGTTTATTTTTTAAGTCTCCATATAAACAATCTTAAGTTCGTCGATTTTCTAACATAACGTTTTTTTTCTTAAAAACTTACAGTGAAAAGTTAAAATACGTTTTCCTTCAAAATACCTATGGATTTCCGCACCATAGTTAAGTATAGAACCTACTAAGCAATCAAATAGTTTACACTGATCTTGTACTTTTATTTCTAATTGATTAAATACTGTAATTTAGTTATGCAATGCAAATAAAGAATGAGCGAGATGTTTTCGTGATCGATACCAGTGACCAGTTTTGAAGAAATATAAACCTAGTTATTTAAAAGATATGACAATGTTTAAGATTTGTCCATTAAACGTAAATGTATAAGTTGTTTGTCTGCCCTGTTCAAATCATATTATTTTTGTTTTATTGGTATAAACTTAATTGCCATGTGTCACAGTATGCATATAGATCGTTGAGCATTGTCTGTAAAGCTTCTGTTTTGCGTGCGAATAAAACCGTATCATCCGCGAATAGAAGCATGAATAATTTTAAATCGTCTTTATTGAATATTTGGTCGATATTTCCGTTAATTTTGTTAATTAAATTATTTACAAAGAGAATAAAAATAGGAGACTAGAACTTGAAACTCACTGTTTTGCACCAATATTCGAGTCGCGGCTTTAACAGCTGTACATATTGAAATGGCTTTTACAAACTAATTTATCGAAACATTTTTCAAAATCTATGAAAGCAACATATAATTTCATACTATTTGAAAGCGTTTTAGCAATAATTGAGTTCAATATGAAGATACAATCTATAGTTGATTTCCTTTTTGGAAGCCGTACTGTTTTATCTATAATCTTTATGTTTTATTAGCCATTCTGTTAGACGATTAAGTAAAACCTGTCGTCTCACAACTTTTGCGATAATGTTAATTAATGTTATACCTTTGTAATTTTTAACTTCCTAATTTGTATGGGCTTATGGGTTTTGTATAAAACCAAGTATAAAGTGTGACTGTGAAAAAGTGTTTGTATATGCATGTGTGCACTTTTGTTATTTATGTTTTTGCATGAGCGTTTATCTGTAATAAATGCAAGGCCACAATGCGATTGTGATGTACAAATTGTATATACACATTTGTATAAATGTCTATTTGTGCTACTGTCTTGAAATAAAGATTTTGTCATAATAATAATCATTATTATTAAAGATATCTATTAAAAATAAAAAGTTTGGCCACTATGCTTTTGGTATATTTTGTGTTTGAATTTAGTGATGTTCCATACTACTCGTCCCTGAAAATAATTACCATGAAACATTTGAAGTACTGTATATTATGGTGGCATACTTACGCCACAACATAAGCACTTCATTATCACGTTTTATTGCATATGTTTCTATTTATAGTATCAAATTTGCCTTGATTCTCCTGGATATGGGCCGATAAAACGATAACGTTGCGTACTGTGCTGATAACTCATATCGGCACACTTGTCAGTGTGCCAGAAACTCCATATTGAGGCTATTTCCGATCAACTGTGAAGCAACGCCAGATCGTCAGCACATGAAAACGTTGACGTTATTGACGTAACGGTAAATGGCCTCCGAGAGGACGCTGAATCTCACGGTTTATTGAATTTCGATGGGCTTATTGAGCAGCACAATTTTGAAACTGACACGTATGCTTTTGTTGATAGAATTGAATAATTTATTCATTCAATGGTACATGTATTTATTTTTTTGATATAGAATGAATATTGCAGGAATGTATGTTTTGTATACTTGTCTTATATTTTCCCATTTTCAGAAAAACCGATGTTCAACATATGCAATAAAACGGTAATTATACAGGTCAGGCGTGCCTAAAGGCGATATTGGCACACTTGGTTCAAAATGGCCCTCGGGTCAATATATCACTAAGTGTGTCAATATCGCCTTAAGGCACACCTGCCCCGTATAATAACCTCTATATATAACTAGTTATTATTGCATATGTTAATATGTATCACATATCACATACGCATTGATTTTCATGGATATGGGCCGATAAAACGACCACTTGACATACTGTGCCTATAACTCATATTGGCACACGTGCTAGTGTGCCAGAAACTCCATATTGAGGCTATTTCCGGTCAACTGTGCAGCAACGCCAAATCGTCAGCACGTGAAAACTTTGACGCAATTGACAACGTAGACGTAACGTAACAAGAGCTGTTTGTAAAAAAAGTATGCCCCCCTTGATGCAAAAGTTGTACTATGTAAAAGTCAGTGTAAAATTCGTGAAAACGGCATCTGTAGAAATTGTAGAATAAAAAAAGAATTAAAAAGAAAATAAAGCATCAAAAAAAAATTTTTTACGAAGTGACCTTGACCTCATAAAAATTGTTTTTTGCTAAAAGAACAATTAAAAACTAAAAAAAAAACGAAATTGATAAAAAAAAGTATTTTTAGTAACTAACCTTGACCTTTACCCCTAAAAAAATATTTGTTTGCTGAAAACAAATTAAAAACTATAAAAAGAAATGAAAAAAAAAATCAATTTTTAGTAGTGATCTTGACCTAATGATTGTTTTTTGCGAAAAACAATTATAATAAAAAAAATCGAAAAAATATATATTTTTAGTAACAGTGGCCTTGGCCTTGACCCCTAAAACTTTTTTTGCTGAAAACAATTTAGAAATTAAGAAAAATGAAAAAAAAAAAAATTTTAGTAGTGACTTTGACCTATTATTTTTTTGCGTAAAACAATATTATAATATAAGCCTTTTATAAAAAAAATCGAAAAAAAAATCTATATTTAGTAACAGCGACCTTGCCACTCCCCCACTTGAAAAAAAAATATTGCTTAAAACAATATTAAAAAATTAAAAGAAAAAATATTTAAATATCTTCCTCTTCATGCAAGGAACCTACACACCAAGTTTCATTGAAATTGGTCACTCCTAACTCATGGTATTAAGCGGAAACCAGTTTTCTATTTTAGTTACAGTGACCTTGACCTTGATCCTAGTGACCCCAAATGCAACACAAGCTCTCTCTCGCCGCAAACTACCTACAAACCAAATTTCATTGCAATTGGTCACTCCTAACTTAAGTTATTGAGCGGAAACAATTCTACAATTCCGGGTCACTGTGACCTTGACCTTTGACCTTCTAACCACATCAAGTTTTAAGATGTTAGGCCCAAGCGTTCTCGAGTTATCGTTCGGAAACTGTTTTACAATTACGAATGACCGTGACCTTGAAGTTTGACCTACTGACCTCAAAATCAATAGGGGTCATCTGCTGGTCATGACAAACCTCCAAATTTTGAAGATGCTAGGTCCAAACATTTTCAAGTTATCATCCAGAAACCATTTTACTATTCCGGGTCACTGTGACCTTGACGACCTTTAACATACTGACCTCTTGAGTTATCATCCGAAAACCAGTTGGTGGACGGACGGACGGACGGACGGACGGACGGACATCCCTGCGTAGGTGGTATTAGGTGGTATTTCCATTGTTATCGCACAATAGAGTGACCACTTAAGTAACAAAAGAATGACCACTTAAGGGACAAAAGACGGAATGAAGATAATAGATTTCTATTGTCTTAGACCACACCCCCTACCACCTAAGATACCCAACATGCGTGCGGACCGACGGACGGACGGACCGACCGACCGACCGACCGACCGACATCTGGAAATACTTCGAAGGGGGCATAATAATAGTTTCTGTCATGAGCACGCGGTTCTGATATGAGGGTAACTGTTTTGGCGGGAACGAGGCTCTGTGTGTCGAACTAAATAACTTCAAAAGTATAAATAATAGAATATTTCAAGTATTATTACTTAACATAACAGTTAAAGCTTATAGTACACTCCAGTCATTAGTTTTGAAATATGTTGCAGGACCGTAAACCATTCAATACTCTTTGTAAAGTTGTTGTTAATGGGTGGATAGCGATTTATTACAAAAGGCCTCTATATTGATCTATATATCATTTGTTCTAAATTGAGGGATTGTTCATCAAAATAATCGTATTTATTTATCATTTTACGTTCATTGAACACATCATTTCTGTTTTAATAATATAATCTGCTAGGTTTAGGAAGTATCCCTTTAAGTGTTTGTCAAAATACCACTCCAGATTTGCAAACGTGCATAAGCTATAATACGCTTTTTACTTGATTCAGCAATGCTGCGATGTACTCTAAAATAGACTGTTAAAAGATTTAGAGGATTTTATTCAATATTAGCTTCAGTTTCATCGAAATTTTAATTCGTTGATAAGATTTTACGCAATTCTTTTCTAAATTTCCTTAACGATCAGGTTTCAGGTATATACATTTAAATATGAATGTGAGTAGGAGGGAAAAAACAAGAGCCTTCTTCACAAGACACGGCTGTGAAGTTAGGACAAAACGTTATTTTATTTTAATATGAGGATAAACATAATATTTGTCCATAGTATAAAGGAAATATCATATTGCATAATTTTGAGTCAGATAGGATTGTGCTGAAACTGAATAAATTTAGTTTCAGTGTGGAGGTGTAAATGTTCTATTCATCACCCGAGTTTTATGATAATAAATAATATGAATATGTCGCCTTCACTTCAACAATACTTTTAAAATACTTGCTTGAAATTGTGACTGTAAGATGAAAAGTATCTGCCACTTGGAGGGCATTTTCTGCAATATATAGCCTAAGTTAGCAAACTGGGCAACTTGCTCGGTCATTTCTAGCAGGTCTTTGATGCCGAAAAGGTAAATTGTACCATCATCATTACTGTAGCGAGAAGGAATCCGTGCATGGTCAAGATCAAGTAGGTCAACATTATGTTCATATACATTGTAATAGCTTTTACTCATACTTGATCAAGTATCTACTAAGTAAGTGACTCAATCAGTTGATCGCGATCTCTATCTTTTATCACGTACTTCACATGACACCTCCACGTATTCAACACAGTATTAAAATCAACTTTGTGTAGGTAAACATACATTAGTACCTTAGCTCAATTTTGCAACAATTGGTGAATTTTAGCCGTTTCATGATTTTGCAAATTCACGATTGCAGACGCATGATAGCTATCACTACTATTTACTTCGGCTAAATCAACATAATGTCTGTTTCATATAGAATTTTCAAATTAACTTTCCTTTAAATGATTACATCAGATTTTAATCTATAAAGAGTGAAGGGCTGAATGTTTTCCTTTGAAAATTAAGAAGGGGCTAAAGTGTAAATGAAATCTTTCATTCTTCTATTATGCCCTATCAAGGTGTAACATGTTTTCAATTTAAGTTTTAGAGTAGAGTGTATGTGTGGACATTATATAATCAAAGCACTGAAAGTACTGGTGGGACGGTTTTGATGCCATGTGTACATAAGCAAGCAATACTGAAATGTTCATCTCCAAGCGATATACTGAAATGGACACAGACGGTACATACACACTAAATGAGTATGCTAACTCATAACTAGATGCACACATGCAACATGTCGAGCCACCAGCTGCCAAAAGGGCTAACTCTTACCAGGTAGAGATAGGTAAAAATAAACCTAATTATTGGATGTAACCACAGATGCTTGTGGTATGGACTCGCGACCCAATCTATTATTGTCCCATGTTGTACGGAACGTATATAAACTACAATCGCATATTTAAGGCATATGTGTAAGTAAGGAATAACTAACCAATGCAAAACAGTTTTCTGAATAAAATCCCGCTCAAAACTGCATCGAATACGGTTGAATTACGAGAATTTCAAGGAAAAACACTTCTGTCACTTCTGCACAAATCAGATTTAGTATATACATGAAGTTATAAAAATAGGTTTCCCGCATCGCAGTATATGAAATAGCGTGCGCGGGGTACCATTACGTTTACAGCGGGGATTTTGTCTTGTGTGAATGCTATAGCGGTAATTTTTAAAGCAGATTTATAAAAATAAACGACTGGTTCCATTTTTATTTGATTGATAAAGACCATAGCCGGGTGCCTAAAGTTTTCGAATCGTTACTATTTTTAGAAATGACATAAATAGTATACCTGAGATTTGATATAGGAAATCGATTTGTTTCAAATCTTGTATTTACATACATTGTCACCATAAACATGTGATCAGCAGGTAAGTAGAAGAAGGAATTGCATCTGTAATTGGTTAGCTTACACGCAGTTGTAGGATGTATTTAAAGATACTGCAGTGAGCAGGTGCGATGGTCAGGCCTAAGGGGGTGAGGTCCAGACCCCAAAAATCTGTGGATGTAACATGCATATTGTACCACAGAAAAGTGTTCTCAATTTTCTCTATGGCTAGTAATAAAAAATGTTACAATATAAGCTATTTATAGTAACAACAAAGGGAAGTTATTCTAAAAACAAGGGTAGCTCATGGTGGTGAACATTTGTGTCAAGTTACCTTCATGCATGAAGAAGAAATCCTCCGGACAAAGATATTCTTGAATTTGACATTTTGACCTCTAAGTGTGACATTGACCTTAGAACTAGGGACCTGGTTCTTGCGCATGACACTCCGTCTCGTGGTGGTGAACACTTGTGCCAAGTAACATCAAAATCCCTCCATGCATGAAGAAAAAATGCTGCGGACAAAGTCATTCTTGAATTATTCTCGAATCTGACCTTTGGCCTCTAAATCTGACTTTGACCTTGGAACTAGGGACCTGGTTCTTGCGCATGATACTCCGTCTAATGGTTGTGAACATTTGTACCAGGTTACATCAAAATCCCTCCATGCATGAAGAAGATATGCTCCGGACAAAGTCGTTCTTGAATTTGATCTTTAACCTTTAAGTATGACCTTGAACTTAGAGATAGGGACCTGGGGCTATATTCCAGTAGCATTTCAAGTCAAATCTTAAGATTTTCCTTAAATTTAACAATTTCCTAAAGAAGATAATTTAAAAAGGTAAATGTGTAATACAGCATCTTGAACATCTATTAAATCTCCGATAACCATTTTCTATAATAATGATGAAATTACAAACAATCATTGACTTTTGAGAGAATTAAAATAATTGAAAAATTTGGGCTTAAGTTAGAATACGTAAGAAATCACTTAAGATGCTACAGGAATACGACCCCTAGTTCTTGCGCATGACAATCCGTCTCATGATGGTGAACATTTGTTATTTAAGATTGCCTTGATCAATGGATAAGTTTACAGCCCGGACGAGCTGAACTCGGACGGATGGACGGACGGACGCGCGCGCGCGCGCACGCACGCACGAGCTGACACACGCACGCACGAGCTGACGCACGCGCGCACGCACGCCGAACAGCCATTTGGACAACTATATCGAGCTTTCGCAAGCGGCTCGACAAAAACTAAGCTCTTAAAATACTTTGAATAGAAATTTACCTGTGCTGATGTAAATTTCAAATCTGAAGTGGTCAATGCATACTAAAGATGATTTCATTTCGGATAATGAAACATGTTACATGTGTTAATATTAGCTCAATTCGGAAGATAGTCTTTAGAAAAAGAACCATTTATCTTTTACGACTAAGATATGCACATATCTCCCGCACTTAGTTTTAGGAAAAACAGCTTGTACGCATATTTCCAAAGATTCTCAGCTTCTAAAAGCAAAATTAAAGTCTGCTACAGCAGTCTAAAGGCAGAATGAATAATGTATATGCATCTAATCATGAGGGAGAGAAATATAAATATTAATTATTTTACAAACTATTCGAAATATTTCTTTCAGCGGAGTTGCCAGTATTTTTAGGAACGTAGTTACGCCAACACCCGTAAATATATATATATATATATATATGGTTCTGTTATATTCTGATCTGTTCTGTTCCCTCTGGAGCGGCAAAAATACTCCATTCTGTACAGTATATAATAATTCTTATTTTTGGCCTGGGGCTGTTAGGTCATAGTTAGCATACCACATTTCAAAAATCGTAGACAATTTAACTGTGATACATGCTAATAACAACTGAAAAATTACGCTACGAGAAAGTAGTGCAAGATAGACCACATCAAGCTGTTGTTTGAATGTAGCATACGACAAAACATGTTACATATAAAACAGTATAGACCTCTTCAAACGATTGTAGAAAAGTCCATAGCTTACGGGCTCGATTACACAGTTTATTTCACGAACTCTTGTTTAAGAAATTAACGTGCTGATAATGTCGACATGCGCTGATTACGGAAAAGTACGGATATTTAAGTAACGTTATTAAAGGGGCATACCCTATAACTGATGCCAAACTAAATAACCTCCAAAACATAAATTATAGAGTATTTGGAAGTATCATAAATTAACCTAAAGTTTCAGCTATGCATTCCCAGTAATTATCGATAAAATCAGCGGTTTAAAATATACTGCAGTACCGTAAACCATTCAATAATCTTTGTAGAGATGTCGTTGTACAATAAATGGGTGGATGCGATTTATTACAGAAAGCCTCTATATTGATTAATTGTGGTGAAATTATGCATTTTTCGCCATAGGTTCTTCTTTGAAATTGTATTTATTTATCAATTTAGGTTTATTGATCACATAATCTATGTTTCGAGAATATAATCTGCTAGATGTAGGGAGTGCCCCTTTAAGATTTAATGCATATTTTATGTGTTGCAAACCGGATCCAGGCATAGTTTTTGCAGTATATTACTGATGTATACAATGAACGAGACCCTAACAACGTGATGAATAGACACTTTATATCAAGATTAACAAATTACGCATCAATTGATATTTATAGCGAACAAGAAAAACATTATATTATTATTAACGTCAAATATCAAACTATGACCGACAAAGAATGCACTTGCAGGGCTGGCACTTTCCCATTTTTTCTACGAGCTGATTTTCTGCGCAGTGCTGTCTATTTAGCATGCAAAGCGAGCCTGCAGCCAATACAATTTTCTTTGAGCAAATATACCTTTTTTAAAACCAATTTTGGCATTTGTTAATGCCAGAGCTAGCCCTGCACTTGGATACAGGGGATCGGCCCGTTAAGGGCAGATTTTAGCCTGTTCTGAAATCTCATTAAAATTCATAACTTCGGATACTGTTGTATAAGTTACGTACCATGGCGTTTAGACCATAAACACTGCAAATCAGTTTGAAATTTGGTACATGCGAAAATCGTGCCTATCTACGTTGCGTGATAACGTTTAAATTCATATGACGTCACGTGACGTCATTTAACAACGTCATTTGGCGACAGCGTACCGGAAGCATACCGTCATGTGGTTATTGTTATGTTATTTTGTCATTTGTGGACCGACTCTTATTTCTTATGTTTGCTATAATACTAATAAAATATTTTACCAATCGGTGTGCAAACTATTACATTTTATCAAAAAAATGTAAATTACATTTCCGTCGAAAAACGTCAGACACGTCACTTTTTTGCTAATAAATTTTAACCAAAAAAAACAAAAAAACTAGACAGTGAAAGTTTTTTAAATTCTGACAATTTACTATTTTTGATATCTGAAACTGAATAACTGAGTAAAAATGCGCTCTTGTATAATGTCACTATAATGTGAAAAAGTGATGACGCTTCTAGGAATGGGTAAGTGAAGTGATCGCTCAGGTACACGGAGCTACTGGGACTCATTTTTCATACGTAACTTCTGAAAGCTCAAATATGTTAAAGGATGGAACAAGCAAGTTCTCAATAATTATTTTATTACTTATTTATTTATGGCAAAATACTCTACAGCTTACTAATTTCTTGAGTGTTGTTTCGCAGAAGCTGCTTTAAACGGTTTTCAAAACTTCTCGAAAATACAAGTCTTAAATGCTGCGAGTAAAATCATATCCTGACAACTCAGCAGAAGGCCCTTAACTAGCACCGAATGATTATAACCAATCGACCCCCAAAACCTTTTACTAACACCGAATGATTATAACCAATCGACATACAATTAAGAAATCTCCTTTTCAAAGGGCCATGTGTAATATCAAAGGCAGATATGATGTTCCCCATGCTTGATACACGCACTTGCAAACATACGTGCATCAAACCTGGCATTTTGAGCAAGTAAAAGTACATTTCCAAATTTGTTTAGCAAGTCAACAAAAATCTGAAATGCACAACCCAATGATCCCAGCTATTTGCAACTATTTGGATAATGTCGCAGTCAGAGTTAAACATCTTAAAAAACGTTTCATAATACATTTGTACTTTCTTCTTGAATATGTCAAACCACTCATTAGTTTTATATTATGATAAAGAATTCAATGATAACACATATCAGTGTCAGAAATCCTAGAAACGCCCGCTTCGAATAAGAGAAGTAGCGTGTTCAAACCACGTCGTACCAAAGACGTGTAACTAGATAGTGATAGCCAGTACATTAATCAAAGAATAAAATGTGACAGGTAGTGCCAAATTTCTTTCATATCATATGAATCATTTAGCTTTTGTAAATGTAGCGTGCAATTAAAATTGTGTGTTATTTCGTCAGATGAGTATCCTGTTTTCCTTTCAAACGCATTCAAAACGAATTTTAACTATGATAAATGAAGTTTTATTGTAGTACAATGGTGTACTGACTTGTTATCAGATACGAAAATCAGAATTGTAATTATGTTGGCATACAGACTGCAGGATACTTTGTGCTCAAATATGACCGTTTAAATAATGATGAATAATGCATTAAGCAAATAATATATTACATTTAATACCGCATCATACTTCAGGATATTAAAGGGACATACCCTATACTGATGTCAACTAAATAAGCTCCAAAACATTAATAATAGAATACTTGGAAGTATTAAAACTTAACCAAAAATTTTAGCTATGCATTCGAAGTCATTATAAAAAAATTCAGCGGTTTAAAATCGCTGCAATACCGTTATCCATTCAATAATCTATGTAGAGTTGTTGTACAATTAATGGGTGGATGCAATTTATTACAGAAAGCCTCTATATTGATAAATTGTGGTAAATTAAGCATTTTTCGCCATAGGTTCGTCTTTGAAATTGCATTTATTTATCATTTTACGTTCATTGAACACACAATCTACGTTTCAGGAATATAATCTGCTAGTACCTCTTAAACACCTACACAAGTTAGCCGTCCCGGATTCTGTATTGGATACTTTACATGAACATGCAATAATTAGGTCTTGTTTGATACACGAGTCTTATGACATTTTCCTCATTACCTCTGCAAAAAAGCTATATTTCCTGGGCAACCCTCTGTGTGCAGCCGTAAATTAATACCTCTACACTACCTGTCAGTTAAACTGGAAGTTGGTAAAAGCAACACAAGAGTGAATGAATCACAATAGCATGCAGACGATTTTAGCTCTTGAGCTGATCAGGGGCTGCTTTACGCTTCTTATATTTTGTATTTTTGCAATCAGATGAAAATTTATCCACCTCCTGAATCATTTCTTTTCACTTTCCTTTTATTCCATACTTTTCACAATTCTCCCTTTTTTGAAAATTTTGATATTAATATTACATTTCACACCTAACTTACACAGTCAAATTTGCACAAGGCCTGATTTTGTGTAATTTCGTACAATATAAATACATTGGTGTGGTAAAATGCAGTGGTTTAGTAGGAGGATTATTTATTTAAATCACATAAACATTTTTTTTAAAAATTTATACCAACACTGTGTAAATCTTTTTTATGTTTCTGAATACCAACATGCATGACTAAGAAATGGAAGAATACCTGAACCAGGAAATAGTATCAGACAACAAAAAGATAATAATGAAAATACAGAACTATACTATAGACAGAAGGCGCTCGGACGAATTTGAAAAGAACAAAACAGATTGAACTGTAAGGGAATATATTTCCTATTGTATACTTTTGCAAGTTAGACATTTATACCAAAATTAATCAAAGAACTTAAAGAGCTGGAGGATCGATTGTCTCTGAACAACACAGTCTGCACACATACATGTGTAAATATCAGGACATAACAGATTGTACACATACATGTGTAAATATCAGGACAACCCTTGCACGAGTATATAAACTGGAGACACGACTGTCCACAAATTTTGACCTTTAACCATTTGTGTAAAGTTCACTTTTAAGATAGGAACCCATGTGCTTACATTTTGCATTCAATGATTATGTTCATCTACCCTATGAAGTACTAAGCTGTGAATGTTAACTGAGAAATGGATTTTGACAAAACTGAACTGAAAATTCATAGTTTGAACAACTTAATGTCATTCAAAAGTTATGGGATATGCCCATAGGGCTGATTGTTTTGTGCTAATTGATTGATTCGGATTTAACGTCGCACTCAACAGCTAAGGTCACACTGCAACGTCCAGGGCACGAACCTACAGCGATGAAGGACAAGTAAACATCAGTAAGTGACCTTAACCACTCGGCCACAGATGTCATTGTATGATGCCAAGCAAGTTTCAAGGTTTTAATGGTTACCGAGAAAGTGAATTCTTAGAAAGCTTAACCAGATTCAAGACGACAGTGCCGGCTGACGTCAAGAAGGTTATGACAATGGCTCTTCTGTTTTTGAAAGAAAGCTAAAAATTGATAAATCAATCTTTTGATATAAATTGATTCAGTATATACCTATTGCAGAACAAGTACTTGCAGCTTAAATTAACTATCCCCGTGAGTGCTTCCAAAATACTGCGAATTGCAATATACCGGGTCTATTTCGCATCCTAGTTATTACCAGCCTTTTTACCATACTGTTTTAAATTTACTAACAACAACTGAATGTTTCAATAGCAAGCTATTATCTTTCATATTTAACATATACTAGACTCTAGTAGTATTTCGTAACAAGTAATAATAATGATGATGATCATTATGATGATGATGATAATTATGATACTATATAATTAATGTATGTATGAATGTACCAGCCAAAATTCAGTGTACCAAAATAATCATGGTAAATTTTGGAAGTTTTAGTTACAATACAGTAAATTCTAATTGTATTTATATCGAGTTAATATCTGTTCTTAGTAAATGACAGCATGATCCAGAGAAATAAATTTGATTTTCCCTTTAGATTATTGCATTTCTGTCTACATTTAAAAATCGTATTTAATACATGTAGATCTATGTGATTTCTTACAGTTGTTCGTACCAGGGTACGAACCGACTTCGGCAAATGCGGACATTTTCGTACCATTTTCGAGCCACGCAATTTCATAAAATACAACAATTACAACATGTTTACTGCATAAAAATATGTTGTCCTAATTCTAAAAGACATCTACAAGTGCCTCTGTAATGTTAATTTGCTGATAAGTTTCAGTTTCATACCTAAACGCATAAAGGCGTACTTTCGACTAGTTTTTCGGCATATCTTTAAAGACACTAAATGACAAATAGTCAGCCCGAGCACTTTTGATGATAGAGGCGTTGGCAAGGAACAAAAAATCGTTGTATTTTATGTTGAATTCCGAGTTTTGTAATTTAAAATTCAAGAGTACCTAGTGGTTCGATAACATATTACGATATTCCGATAGTTTATGTTCACGAACACAATATCAGATAAAAAACATAACATTATTCGGCATGACTAGTTGCCTTCTAGTGTCTCCGGTCTAACTATCAAAACCGCGTAGGAAAATAGTTCTATACAGAACAGATTCCTCGTTGATTTTTAGTTAAACATTAGAAGAAAAACAACAACATATTATTATGCTATTCTGAAATGTTTTGATATTATTTAGATATATTACTATATAATTTTTAAAACAGAAGACAGTTTAATTCGAAACAACTGAATATATGGAACTACTTGTTTGTATGTAAAGCGTTCGGCCGCAAGGACTATCCTACTGCTACTATTTTCAAATACACTTAGACTAGTTTTTCTTCGACCCCTCGTTATACTCTGTTAACATTGGACCGATTGAAATTTCAATCGATCCAAAAAGTTGAATACTGACTACTCGAAAAACATCTAGCAACTTAAATGGATTTCTGCACAAAAACATATATTTATGTTACAGTATCTGCTGATTTTTAAATTACTTAGGTATTGAATAACTTAGTGATTCATTTTAATGAAGGATATTCTCAGTTTATGGAAATAAACTTTCATCAGGGTAAGTAAACTGTTTCTGTTCTGTAATGCATGTGGGTAACTGGACTATATAAACCACTAAATGACGTTGGGGTAGGTTTTCAATGATTTCAAAGATATTTCAGGTCAGAGACCCTTTTTGAAAAATGTTGACAAAATTTTAGAATTGTTTCCTTTGAAATTTATTACAAAGGTAAACTGTGCCATTTCAAAACAGTTCATCCAAAATTCTTTATTTCATAGATCTATCACTTCTAAAAGTGACTTTGAGAAAAAAATAAACCTGTCAAGCAGACGATCTCAGATCTGAATTTCCCGGGAGGTGTGGCTAATTGCTGATAAACTATGTGTTTGTAAACAAAACCACGTGATGTTTATACACTCCGAAGGTATAGTGGTATGCATAGTTTACTAACCTTGAAAACGTGTATCCCTTTTCTTCACACTATATAAGCAGCGTCTTTGCTGTTTATGTAACAAATGTCGAAAGCTCTTTGCAGACGACAACTTTTTGCATCCGACACTTGAAATTTAAGAAAAATGCGGAAAGTATTTTTGCTTGTGATTCTGACATTTTCTGTGCTAGTTCAGTAGAAGCAGTAATCACTGCAGCCGCAATTTCGGCTGCATCAGCTGCCATAAGTGCAGGTACAAGTCTCGTTGGAACATCGATCAATGCGCTAACGAATTTAAACTACTGGGTAGTTTGCGGCATCGAAGTTGAGAACTGGACTAAGTTTACACTTTCGGGTCCAAGCGTGCAAATAAAAGGGGGAGCGCTCGAAATTCCTCCACATACTATTCTGCCAGGAAAGAAGGAGGCAATGGTCGCGCGGAAGACTGCCCACACTGCTACTGGTAACTACATCTTACATATTTAGTGTTTCGCTAAAGGGAAATTAAATTTTATATCAATTTTGCTTTTACGACACGTTCCCATTTGGCAATCGGTAAGGTTTACGATGCAAAAAATTACAATACATTTATTTTATTATGCAGATTTTTTCTGTTTTGACACATTATTGAATACCATTATTCACTACAAAAATATTATGCAGTATGTCAGCATTTACATTTAGAAAATGTTATAATTCCCAATTAAAGATTGACAATTAGGAGGCCCGCCAGATATCTTATTATAATTGCTACTTGTTGACGGACATCAATAAGATTAAATTAACACTGTATTCTAGTCATTTGCTAATGACATACTGGTACTTTCAACCTGGAGTATAATTTTATATAACAGGATAAATATAAACATAACTATTTGATAAAGATGACATTTTTAATGCATATTGAATGAATATCTAGAATATAAATCGGTTATAACTTCTAACCAATATATTATACACTACAAAGATATGTTTGGGACTCCTGTGAAACTATGCATGAGAAATAGAAGAATTTTTTTTATTAAATTATGTTTTTCGAAGGTTTTCTATCAATATACCGGTGGATTATATCCCGATAAACTCACTCTTCACTCAGTGAAATTATCTTTTACCCGATGTATATACTCTGTTTCTCTCGTTTGTTTAACAGTATTTCGTTTTCGTTTTCAGGAAGTTATGGCACAGTGTCCTGGCGTATTAATTGCGACAAGAAATACCCACCCCGTCGTGCCGTGGTCATGTGGTCTGCGCCGTTTAATTTCGACTATTACGACAACTGGCTCGGTCTAGGTTTCACAAAACCCAAGTATACACACCATCCAACTGGCAGCGCATGGTTCGACCGGATGTACTATGGCGAAGGAGGTAATGGTCTAGACTTCCGTCGACAGGATTATCGACGGGATATCACGGAGCTGTTATTTGAGGATGACAAGTTCCAAATACTTGGAACAATGAGCTCGAGTCACAACGCAAAAGTGAGGATAATAGTGCGTCCACAGTCCGACAGCGACCTGGCTAGCTCCGTCAAGGCATTGATGCAAAAGAGAAAATTAATAAAGGCTGATTAAATTCACGACAGTTAGAAACCCGAACCCGAACAAGATGCGTACGTTTATATCTTACCGAGGAACAATATTTCAGATAATAACATTTCACGGCAAATTCGCATTAATTATTATTAACAAAAAGACAATTGTTCTAAAGAAACTGATGAAATTTGATTGAAGAATAAATATCGTTTTGTTGTATTTTCTAAGGTTCACTCAATTGCTTACCAGTGTAAATACGACTCTAAGACAAAAACTGCGCGATCATTTACTGTAAATTTAGTAACATTCATGATGTTTTAATTTTCACTATTATTAGTAAATTTCCTATTTTGCTAATCATAGAAAGAAAATTGCGTAACAATCATTTCACATTATTATTATTAGTTTTTTTTTATTTTTAGAGAATTCTTCTTTGGAGATTAATGTTAAATTTATTTTGTAATGCATTATTGCATCATTTTCCATACATTAAATTTGATGGAATAATACGACATGTCTCTACCTGTTTTCTGTCGTCTGTTTGTTTACACTTTGTTTCGTAATGTCAAGGTCGAAATAGACTGGTTCTACAATTCATTGTTCATAACAGGGGAAATTAATCCGGGACAACTCTTACGTGATGCTGAGGCCCATAGAAGTGTTACACATGTTAAAATGTTGTTGTTCAATGTCACAGTAATATAGAATTTTCAAATTATCTGCCATATAAAACCCTTCTTGTCAGTCGTAGTATAATAAACACTTGTTTTGCACTTATCAGATTTTTTGCTGTTGTTTGCTTCTGCTGTAGCTTTACAGCAGTCCACCTCCCATGATAAGGACAGCTGACATGTTTACAAGCCTTCACTGTGAAAGAGATTGTTATAATTTTCAATTATGAAAGAAAAATTTTATATGCATGAAATTGACAGAAAACGTTAGTAATATCAGAGAAAACAACATAATTACGAAACTATACTGTTTTACTTGTTTAAACGACTTCCAGGGCATTACAATTAAAAGTTTTCCAAATACCACGGACTGAGGTATACCAGTCTTCACAGAAGGTCATTTCCAGTGCAATATTTAAAATGGCTGTCTCTACGACAAATCTGCAGCTAAATTCGTTTCCGTTGATTTGGATTAAAAGAGATAAGTTGAATTGTTAAGTAAGTGTTTATAGAGAAAAATGTTTTTCAGTTGATATTTGTTTCATGGTTTGCTGATGATTTCTTAATACCATGAAAACTGGTGACTCGAGGGTATAAATTGTTCAATTAATTTTATTACATTTAATCATATATATTTTATGTATTTGAATCAAGTTTCACAACATAAACCATACGCGGTGCCACCAACTTGTAATACAATGACAGTCACACTTTCACAGTTTTCTTTTTTTCGCGCGATTAAAAGTCTTTTGATGTTTTTTTATCCGAGAGTAATTAATTCTCTTAAAAAGAAGTTCATATCTATTATCTAAATCAGCCGCGTAGCCAGGCATACTCCCATACTCATGGGAGTACTTCGAATTTCAAAAATGAAAAATTTAAATGGCCTTCAAATGATGTTAAACTCGTGCCTAAGGGGGTACATGTCCACTCGAGTACACTAACAGTATCGGTTCATTTTTATTCACAAATTGTAAATTTGTGTTTCATAAATGCAATAAAACAAGTTTTAAACGTCCTAATTATTTATATTATATTTGGCTAAAAAAAAGTCGGTGGGGGGAGCTTTGCCCCCGCCACACCCCCTTACAGAAAACTGGGAGTACTTCGATTGTCCCTTGCTACGCCCCTGATAAAATGTGAATCATTGAAATAACGAAATTTTCATTATGCATATACAAATTCGATGTCATTGATTTCATATTCCTGTTCGCCGTAAAAAAACAAACATCACGATAGACAGAATGTGTGCGTCATCTTTGAAATGATGATGAATTTCTCAACTTACAAGGTGGATGGCACTATCGTTTAATTAGTCACAGTACTGTTTCCCGTGCGCCTGACGCCAACGTTACACGTGCGTAAAATTTACAGGACAGAGATAAATGCACTACAGCATTTTCACATGCGTAGAAGCTAGAACAAAACACGTAAGTGTCGGGGATTATTGTGAAATATGTAGTAAAAACTTTAAAAAATCTTCTATGAAACCACAAGGCCTATAAGCTTAGGCAATTAGCATGTGGCAATGCCTAGGGCTATCTACTGAGATTGTTCAAATTATGATAACCGAGTCAAAATTGACCCCGCCAGGGGGTCACTTGTTTATACAGAGGCTTATATAAGTTTTTATTAATCTTCTCTGAAACCACAAGGTCTAGAGCTTAGATATTTAGCATGTGGCATTGTCTAGTGAACGTCTACCGAGATTGTTCAAATCATGACCCTGGCCAAAATTGACCCAACTCGGGGGTCTCTTGGTTCTACATAAGTTTATATAGTAAAAACTTTAAAAATCTTTATCTCTGAAACCAAGAATGTTCAAATCATTACCCCCAGGTCAAAATTGACCCTTTCTGCTAGTGATGACCTAGTATTAGCCAATGAGAGCCATGTGAGCAGTATAAGGCCATCTTGGCCCTCTTGTTTGTTCGTTTCATCTAATATGGCACTTGTCAAGACACGAAGTGAATAAAGTTAAACTGTTACAAGATTAAATGACTACCCGTGACATGATGGAGTAAATGTAAATAATTATAAGAATCGTTGACAGAAGTATACTTTAGTCTATTCAAATTGTTATTCAATGTGTTAAAGTATTAGGTAAGCTCATGAGAAGTGAATAAAAAGTAAGATAAGATATTACATGTACTCGTATTTACTAGTATTTAGAGCGGACAAAACTGCTTTTGATTCAATTTTCGAGTTTCGAGTTGCCTTTTTCCTGAAACAATAATTCGTCACAGCCTTTTCGTTATAAAAAATCAAATTGAAATTTTATCATAATGCACAAATAAAATTTAATGTCGTGATAAATTTTAAACTTTCGTCAATTTAAAATTTAGCCAGGTTTCTTTCACATTAGCGTATGGCGGCTCCTTCATATTAAATACAGTAATTTAATCCTGATAATTGGTTGAGGTTTTTTCTGCATGCAGATTCAAATCTAAAACCATCCCAACCTTTTGAATCACTCATTGTGCAGACTGCATATTAAATTACAATTTAATGTATGCAAAACCGACTACAAGCACAGATGTTCATAAAGCATACATTTATTGTTGGCAATTGTCAAAATGTGTACAAATAGCAAAGAAAAAAAATCACATGTGTGACAGGTGAGATCTACCCGTACGAACGGACTATGAAAACATTTTTTTGTATAAAATAAGCGTCACAATTTGAAAGTGACATACGCATGTGTGTTTGTGTGACATTATACTAGTCTATGATTTTAAATGTAAGATCATTTTCCGTGAAATGTGTCAAAGTTATGCACAAATTCTATTTTGTCACAGGTGTTACATCTGCCTGTTTACGTTGAGTTAAAACAAGTGTCAAAATAAGTCAATTTACTACACTACAGATCTTTTTACAATTTACACCATAATCCAGAGAAATGTTTTTGTTATTTGTCTGACCAAAGCAAAAACGATTAATTAAACTTGTCTTGATTTATAAGGATTAAACCGATATTTCCCTTCTTCGTTTAATGTTTAAAAACCGCGTCTAATCGATTATCGGAAAAAAATGAAAGTTCCATATCGATTGTCGTTTTTTTCCGCAGATTCTTTAACTATGTTTTCTTTATCATTCGTCGAATATTTACAGGGGCGTAGCTGCTATAAGGCACAGCAGGCCCGCGCCTACAAATTGTTTAGATAATGAAAAAAAAATCGTGAAATCGAGACCCAGTATTTGTTGTAAGTCTCCGTTTCTCTAGAAATAAATCTACGTGAAATGAATTTAAATTGCGGCATTGAGCCCAATCCCTGTTTTAACTCATTCAATAATGTTACTCTTAATTGTGCACAGTTGACAACTTAGTCTTCTTTGTACACAGTGTTCATCACAGCAGTGACCCAATCTTAGTCATATAGTCATAGTCTTTTGCCAAGAAGCCCATGATCTTCCCTTTTCAGGTATGGTCTCGACCGAAGTGCTGGTCTCTGGAAGCCCTCATCTGCTAGATCTAGGTCTAGGACAAATAACGCATCTGAAGTACCTGTGTATTTGGTTGTAACCGTACCATGAATGAGGTACGCTGGTGACACCTTATGTCCTTTCTGGAAGTGCCCTCCCGCGCGACGTCTCTTAATTTTCTCCTTTGCCATAATGAATTAAGCCTAATTCTGAAATCTTACTACTATCTGCTTAAAGACTAGCACTAGTATAATTTGAAATTAAATGACGTCTTATGTCGACTCTTAACTCCAGTTTCCAAGTGAATAACAATGTTGTTTATAACATAACAGAATGACGACGTCACAGCAATGGCGTTACCAATTGGCGTACAAATTCACTATTTGCAGTAATTACTCAAAATAGTTCAGTATTTGTTGTTATCAGCTGGTGTTTTCCCTAGGTTTATACAAATGTGTGTTTTAAAGCATATTGTTGCAAAACAATTGACAATTTTTACCAAATTTGGCCAGTTTCTTCACTAAAAATACACATATGACACATAATCTTATGCATTGTAGACTTTATCCTTCATAATACAAATGTACAACTACATCAACCGGTTACACAAAACTTTATTTTATGAAAATCAATCGAATATTTTCAAAGAAATGACCAATTTTGTCACGTGACTTTTTCTCACAAAATCGTCAGTTCCGAGCCGGGCTGTCTGCCAACTTGGCAATATTTTTAAATGCTCCTATCATACTATATCAGGTATTAGATAAGCATGTTTTGTATAGCCTTCTCGCAAAACCCTAAATACACATGTAGCAAGGAAAAGGGTGAAACATTTGGCTGATTTCAAAATTTGGTGAGATTTAGGTGTAAAACACGTCAAAAAGTACTACCTAGGAAGTAGTTCTTTGAATATTTGGTTTGGTGAAATGTAAGTTGTATTTATTGCTGTTTTGTAAATATTTGGCCATTTTTTATTACTTTAACAGTTGTTTTGTTTGTCTTCTTTAGGACAACATTTTATGATGGAAGGGTCAACATATTACTCGGTGCCGTCAGAAATGACAGATATGTCTTGGAAATTTGAACAATGTCTACAGATATTTAGTGATAGCAAAAAGTTCATTGTTGACCATGTAACATTTCTGGTGTACATTGACTGTGATAATAATGAGAAATATGGACAGCTGATTGCTTGAATTGTGTTGTTAAAGTCACAGGAAATGTGCAAAAGTGCTCGAATTACTATAGAATCAAATGGTGCAACACCTTATGGGCGTCGCTATCTTGGATTCAGCGACGTCACGCAAGTATAATTACGGCCTGTGGGGGAAAATCACACAAATTCATTTGTTGAATAAAATATTGAGTTAATGAAAAAAGTGAAAAGATGTCTATAGCTTATATTTCACTCATGATGCTGGTGATATATTTTGTTGATGACCGTTGCCTATTCAAAATTTATTCGAAGTCTACCGATTGAGGGGGACAGTAAACAAATCCACCAAATCGTTAATATTATAGTTAAAGGTGAAAAACGTAATTAAGTTGTTAGAACTTGGGGCTTGACCCTTTGGCCATGAATATTCATTATTGCTATTTATATGTGTATTTTGATACAAATTGTGATTACATTGTACAATGTAAATACAACAATGATGATAAAACATGTTTTAACTAATCTGTGTTTCAATTTTTAAAAACTTAAAATTAAGTTTTAGTATTCGATCCCGTAAATACTAAAATATTGAACCCGGTTTGCCTTCAAAGAAAATACATAGCATTAATGGAAATAAAACTTATATGTGCCTATTTCAAACCTGATGGTATCTTGTCTAAAATCCAAAGCGAAAAGCAAAAACATACCATGTAGAAATATATCTCAGTCATGTTGGCTCTACTTTTATATATTTAATTCAAAATGTGCAGAAGGTATGACAAAACACACATATCTGAAATGATAGTATTATGATACCGTATACAGAAGCTATATACTTAAAATTAAGAGATGATTTCTGAGGTAAAACAATATTTCGAAAGTGTGCGGATTTTCTGTAATACAAGAAAACGGATACGTCTAGTAGGTATTCTGACATGCAAGTGAAATAATTGAACCAACATGTATTTTGAAATGAATACAAACAGATATTATAATTACGCTAAGAGTCAACAGCACGAATTGTCTTAAATTAAAAAAAATCGGAAAGTGAATGTTATTTTATTTCAATTTTAAAATACTGGGGAAAAGTGACAGGAAGTTGCTTTTCATTGATGCACACTCAGGGGTACTCAGTCAATAAAAAACATTCATACACGTGTATTTAAAAGTCGGGTGGAAACTCAGCCAAGTTTGAGCCGACTTTAAATAATTGAATTCAATTTTTGCCATGATTAGATATTTACACTTGATATAGACCCTAACGCTGACACTGAAAGCTCTGAGGCTCACATCCGGTACGATAGGTCCAGGGTTCGAATCCCACTCACGTCTTAGTCCACTCAGCTGAAACGGGTAGCTGTGATGGGAAACGAACAACATGAACATCTCTCCACGAAGATGAAAGATCTTGACTGACCGTTCAAAGGCCACTTATTAAGCTACGAATAATATCTTCCTAACCAAACTAGTATGATATTTATAAAATTAACCAAAAACATACCTCAAGTCGCGAGCGTTTGGCAATAGTTATTCATTTGACAAAGAACCTCAGTGAATCAGGTAAGTATGATGACCACTCTATACTTAACAAACTAAAACATATACGCTTTTAACCGAATCGGCAATGAATTAAATTTTACTTTTAGGACTCTCACACTAAACAAGCAAATAAGTTTGATCAGTTTTTGAAAGAAGTGCAGACTATAAATTTAACTTGCGGAATATGAATTCTTTTGAAAACTGCAAACTTTCTCACATAGTTATGGTTGGTAGCAAGACTTAAACTATTATGAACAAGGTGGCAGTCATTGAGGTATAAAAACTGCTTACAAGGATTGTTCCTGTAAGAATAATTTGACTAAAATTATTTAAGCTTCCTTTTTCTAGCTCACCTGAGCACGAAGTGCTCAAGGTGAACTGTTGTGATTGTCTGGTGTCCGTCGTCTGTCTGCATGTCTGTCTGTCGTAATACTATGTCTGTCCACACTTAACCATGTATGCAATAAAAGTTGCATTGTTCACTTTATCTTCATAAAACTTAAAAAGAATGATTGTTTTGATAAACTCTAGGTCGCGTTTGAGTATGGGTCATCTGAGGTCAAAAACTAGGTCGCGGGGACAAATAATAGAAAAAGAAATGTGTATGCAATAGAGGTTGCATTGTTTCATTGAATTTTCATGAGACTTAGTCGTTATAGTTGCCTTGATAAAATCTAGGTCGAGTTGGAATATAGGTCATCTGGAGCAAAAAACTATGAAACATAACCAGAATGACAGCCTTGATAAAAGCTAATTCGAATTTGTATTAAATCATTTCGGGTCAAAAGCTAGGTCACGGGGTCAAATCATAGAAAACCCTGTGTATGCAATAGAGTTTGCATTTTTCATTCTATATTCACTAAACATGGTCAGAATGATTATCCTTGTAAATTCAAGGTCGAGTTTGAATACGCGTCATTTGGGATCAAAAACTAGGTCACGGGGTCAAATAGTAGATTAAAAGCATGCATGCAATATAGGTTGCATTTTTAATTGGATATTTATAAAACTTGATCTATATGATTGTCTAAATGCAATTTAGGACGAGTTTGAATATTAGTTATCTTGGGTCAAAAACTAGGTCGCCCTGTTAAAAACATTGTGTATGCCATACAGGCGACATTTCAAACCCAATCATCATTGAAATTGGTCAGACTGTTAGTGTGGATCACCTGGGATTAAAAAGTAGGTCACTAGGTCAATTCAGAGGAAAACCTTGTTGGTACTCTAGAGGTCACATTTTATAGTCAATCATAATGTAAATTGTTCAGAAGGTTTGTCTTGTCAATGTCAAACAGAATGTTAGTGTTTATGATATATAATTTAGGATTTGGTGACGTATGTTCATAAATAGGTCTCAGGTAAGCGATATAGGGCCATCTTGGCTCTCTTGTTTGATAAAACACGTAAAGTTGAAATTTGCGTACAAAGATATAATTATTGATACAATCACTAGTATTGCAAAAAGAAACATTGACGACAAAGTGGTTATAAATATTATTCCGGATGTGTGTGAAAAATTGTGTACTTTTTTTTAAATTTGCATACAATGTACTTTCGCCTATATCACATTCCCAAAATATCAAGGTCTTAATATGAAGATAAACGTACGGTAATGTAGTTATCCGAGTAAACGTTGAGGACGACAAAAACGTAAACTTTCTGCTTGAAGATCCGCGCTTTTATCCTGAGGGAGTTATTTGCAATGCTTTTATATAAAACTTCTGGGGTCTTTACATCTTGGGTATTCTACACTTGAGAGTGACAAGCTTTAGCTATTTATTGTAATCTAAGAAGTGAATATAATATAATTCTATTTCCTCGCACACGTGCATTTGACCCCGCCATATCTGCTAAGTACAACGTATTTAAATTTATATTGCTTTTGTTTCTATGTCTCTTTCTATAATATGAATCATATATCTATAAGCCATATAGCATCACTTTACAATTATATATGTAGTCTACGTTTGATTTACTTGCTGATTCTTGTAAAACTTCTATAGAACACATGTTCTTATTTGTCACTTTCCAATTCATTGAAGATGAAAACATAAATTCACTGTTGCTAAAAACTACTTTAAATCGTTGTAATGGTATAACAGATGGTAGCGATCTTGCCTACTGTATCAAACTCAGGTGTCTCTTGTAGTTTGTTTAACATTTAAGTTGTAGATATGAAAGTTTAAGCATTCTTGCTTTTTACATGTATCAAATTGTTTCGTTTATAAAGTGCAGTTTTAACGATGTTACGAGTCCAACGCACAACAACATCACGGCAACTCCTCGAGTCCTGTCTTTGTTTTGAATCCTTTTTATCATACATGTCGAGATTTTGTTGATGGTCTATAAAGTGTTGGACTGAAATTGATTGGCAGTCTTGACGACAACGTGGGTGATATACACGAACGAACTTTCACACTGGATTAGTTCATGTAGAAAATAAATTACTTTCGTACACGCTGCATCATTTTGCAAAGATATGTAAAATAAGAACTTGAACCGATGCCTGCGTTTTTTCATTTTCTACCAGGAATCAGTTCGACATACTTTCTATTAAGACTGTGTATTTCACCATAGAATAAAAAGCGAAGCATTTAGTCATTACTCACTCGGGAATTTAGAAACATTTAAAGCACATGTACCATGTTCTCTTACAACCTCGAAATAAAATGGGTTTCCCTCGCTGTGCAATAATGAACGTTTTTACATTAACACCATAGAAATAAGAACAGTAAAAAGGGCCATGGTGGTCCTATATAGCTCGCCTGGGTATCATTTGCCATTATACAAGGTAAACAACAAGGTCGCAGAAAAAGGAGGGGGACTGTAATACAAATGTAGAAATAATAGTGAATTCCTATGCATTATCAATGTTGTCTGTATTGAAATACAGAAACAACATATATGCTGAATATTTGTAAAGCGGGACCCAAATATAGCATATCTTATCAAACTATTAAAAACTCAGATTGACATCTTCTAGTCTATTTTAATACAACAAACCCTTGCATTACCATAGGGACTGGAATTTATGATCATATTGATAGTTGTTATTGAAAACATTTGCAATTTAAGTTTCTATTGACACATTTCACATATTAAAAATGACCTTTGCCATCATTATTTTGTTATTTTAAGTTTAAAAAGTGTATATATCATTTGAAACGATATCATCATAATCTATTATAAACTGTGTTCTGTGAGCGTCTGGTTATAAACTTCCATAAATGACTTTACAGTTACTTCAAAGCTTGACAGCCTTCCATGCTGAATCCTGGTCACGTTCGATAAATCGGATTGCGGACACGTATGTACTATAAATCAGATAACACTGTAATTGTTTCCCTTAAACAACATGCACAGTGTATTGTGAAAAGCAACTTCACTTGTTAAAAGGTGTTGATTCAGACGACTTGCTTTAGTGTTGCTTTACATATTGCATATACTCTTCCTATGATACAACTCATGTAGCCGAATCGCTTCCAGTGACAAGGTGCATGTACATACTGTCGAATTTCTTCCTACGAAAAAATACATATTGCCAAATCATCAAGGTATATCCTACTACTAATCTATATATATGAACAAAACTTGTGATACAGCTGGGTGAGAAAATAAAAGCAAAATACTAATATTTGACATGCAAGGTAAATTAGAGCTAATCGATTTCTATAAGAGAGAAATCAAAATGTTCCTTGTTTTTAAGATGTGGCCAGAATTCTTGTCCAGTATTCTTAAAAGAGATATTCGCTATCTTTAACTATTATTATCATGAAATTAAAAGAAAATCAAAAAAGCTATTTTCCTTCATTATTTGAGCTGAATAATACAGGCAACAAGCAAAGTATCGTGTGTTGTTACACTGCACATATTTCTAAGGCACTGGCATATTAACTTGCATATACACTTCTACTTCATTGGGAGTTTTGTTTTGTTTACAAACCTTCTATAAACTTGTTCGTATTATTTCCTTTCATCTGAGTCTTACTACTTTCTTCCGCTTGCGGTATTTGTTTTTGTGTATACTTATTTATTTTCGCTCGATTGTGAAGAAAACTTGTAGCTTATCGAGTCACTCCCGAGTCCGCTTCCTGGAAAAAACAGTACTGGTGTACGACGGGCGGATGACAAAAGGACGGATGCGCACACGTTGAATTAATAACGACGTGTATTTATCACAGGGCACACGCTACTATTGTGTCAATTAAAAAAGAAAAAGTAAGTTTTTTAACGCAGTTCAAGGTGTCTTTTCCCGTGGGGGTGTTAAGATAAAGATGATCAAGACGTGCGATTGCCTACCTACTCCAAATACACAGCTAGGTCTCGGACAACAAGTAGGACATGTTTGTTTGACAATTTCTTTCGGTGTTTTAGATAAAAAAGACTGGGTACACATGTATTGTAGTTGCAAATTTGTCGAGTTGGGGCGACCTCATTGTTGACCCTTCGACCTAAATTGCTACTGTGTTATTAAGCTGAAATTACTCTTACACTAATGTTCATGTTGTAACGCAGACACTGCCAACACGCGCATACACACGCCTCAATTATATGACCCGCCATTTTGTCAACTTTTTATCAATTCCTATAGGCAAAGTCTAATTCTTCACTCCATATTTGAGCACGGAAATACCTTTTTTCATCATAATAATTTCTCATGTTCTTTTCACTGAACTGCCAATATTGTCAGCAACGCGATTCCTTTTGTATCGAACTCGCTTTGATTACTGTGGATAGCATAGCATTTTTTTAGCAATTAAGGTTAAGTTTGTATCGGATATAAAATACCGTAACTATATATCAAAGGAACGGCTTTATGTTAAATAATAATAACATAGTGTGGGCAGAGGATATAATTTCGCCTTTCGTAGCACAATAAATAACTAAATACGTCAGAAAATAGACAAAATTCATAGAAACAGAGGATGGATATGAACGACTCGTTGATGGAAAATTTAACGTCTCCGTATGATACAAACATGAAACATGCTTTAATAAACATTGTTTTAGAATGGGCGCGAGATTTGCTTACATTCTATCTGAGTATCGTCTTTTTTCTTGGCTTCCCTGGTAATGCTCTTGTAATTGTAGTGCAAGCAAAAAACAGGAATAAAAATACAACTGACTGGTTTTTAACATTTCTAGCTATTTGTGACATAATTTCGTTGACATTTTGTGTACCAGTCAGCATCATGGCAAGCCAAGACTGGTGGCAGGTAGCCGGATCATCGTTTGGTTGCAAATTGAATAAGTTCGTTCTTCTTTCCACAAACTTCTGTTCAACGCTAATTATCCTGTGTGTCGATATTGACCGATATAATAAAATGCCTGCCAGATGCACAAGTCAAATTTTTACCCAACAGAAGGCATTCCGAACGAGCATTTGTGTTTTTGTAGTTTCTAGTTTTTTACTGGGCATTGTTTTTTACACTTCAAAGAACAATAAATTGGGACAGTGCATCAATGACCAAGACAAACAAGAGATTGATCATATTATCTTTGCCGTTCTTCTATTTATTGCATTTGCGTCTTGTCTCGCACTAAATGCACTTTATATATTCATTATCCGATCCATAGTTCGAAGCGTAAAAGTAGAAACGACGTCAGTAAGGATCACGGCAATTGCCGGAAGTATCGAAAGGAACAGAACGAGGGCTTTAAAGACAACAAAGGCAATGGCTCTTGTTACTTTGATTTTCGTTGTTCGATATGTCTGTCGACGCTTAGTGCTGTGCTTCTCAACACATCAGTAGGGAGAGGAAATCAAAATGGACAGATTGCTGTATTTTTCTTAATACGGGCGTTTTTCATCAATAACTGCGCAAATCCACTGTTCTACGTCTGGCTGTATCCATCGTTTAGAGAGAAAGTTTATACTGTCTTCAAAGTTTAATGGAGATACTTCAAATGCTATACATTTACTAAGTATTGTTCTGCAGAAATATTGCTTAATAGAGTTTGATGCATTCTTAGACTCTGGGATGTTTCCTTCAAGTGTGTCCTATATAATGTGGTAACATTGAAATCGTGAAAACAGTGTGTACATATTTATCCCGAGTTACAGGATATCTACGAGTGACAGACACGGTATATTATATGGTCTATAGCAAGGATAAATCCTATACATTCTCCTATGTGTACATTTCTTATGGGCACAATCGGTACTTTAATTTCAATATTTTATGTTGAAAAATGCAGTATATGTGCTATTTCATGTAAAGATTTTACTCTGCATTTGATATGTTATTGTTCAGCCAACAATTCCGATAGACTTAACCTTTGGAATGCGATCATTTAGACATGTATCATCGAAACATTAAACCAGGTTTATAATATATGCCCAAAGGATCAGAAGTGTTGGCTTTATCTTAATCTCTCCGTAGAAAATGATGGGCAGTTTAAAGATTATATTGTCGGTAAGTATCCTTGTAGACTGTTAAAATAATCAAACTATATGTACGACTACATTGACATGGGGATGACATTGATAATTGTAAATGATATGCATTTTGTTATATGCTGATGATATTGTTTTGTTATCAGAAAAAGAAAAGGATTTACAATGTGTGTTAGATACTCTCCATCAGTAGTCATTTAAAAAAAGCATTTTTGTTAACCCAGGAAAAGTAATATTCATCACTTCAGACCACGTAATGTTCCCCTCACAAAACATGTATTTATTTGTGGGTAACATGAGTTGAAAGTTGTACATAATTGTGTATAATTATGTCTACATTAGACCAATTTTTATATTTCAATGTTACTGCAAAGTTTGTATCAAAATCCGCTGACAGGGCACTTGGTCTTCAAACGAAAAAAATTAAGGTAATTTGCGGTATGCAGGTAGACGTATTCTCATGATTATTTGACTCGATGGTGTGGTCAGTCATATCATATGGTGCATCTGTTGGAGCACTCAACCTTCAAATGTATTGAACGTGCGTAGAAGAAAATAAAGGGGTGTCGAAATTTACTCTTAGACTATCGGCTGCTGTTTTAGGCGAGAAAGGATGGCGACCACAACCATTGGTAACATGCAAATATCAAGGGTAAATCGTAGAATTTTCAACAATTGTTATCCGCAAGGTGCTTATAAATGTAGAGATTAGTGCTTCAGAGCCTGCAACGAATTTAGAGATATTAAATCATGAAGAGTTATGTCAACAAACACTACCCATGTCAAACACGAGTATCATTCTCATGTTTGAAATTATTTATTGATGAGTGGATGAATGCTATAATACTGAATTTGGCACGATTAAAAGAGGCAGGAACAAATTATGTACATATAAACAAATTTCGAGACAGAACAATATTGTAAACGTATACTGTCATGTTCACATAGGTCAGCTTTGGCAAAATTTGGAATAGGTGATGCTCCAAAAGTTTTGAAACTGGCAGATATGAAAGAGTAGATATGAATAAAAAAATTGAAAGTGAGAAACACGGTTAAGAAAAGCACTACATCTTAAATCTGATTGTTTCATTATTCTGGTTCCGTACAGTTCATACATATCTTTACTAGTAAAGGTTTTGTTCGATATACAGCCAAAACGTTATTTCTGATTCTTAGAAGAAGAAATGGCTTTGTAGATAAGTAGGTTAGGTAATTTGTCTTAGCATATATGTGCAGTTGCATGTCTGCATTTTATATACTAATCGAATGTAGGCATGTAATGGATGGCGTTTTATTAATATACATTTATAATGTACAATCATGTATATTGTGTAGTCTTATACATGTATATACTTTCGGCCTACTGCATAATTTCCGTGTCAATCAGGTCATCTATTTACATCTCATATCATTCTGATGATTTTGATAAGAGGCATTTGTCTACATATTCACGATCAGCATATGAAATTGTGAGAGACTGGAATTGATTTTCTTTTTCCTGCAATATTATTATAGTGATAAGCAATGGATACCAGCTTTTAATATCAGGTCAACTATTATATACTGCACTTTTTACATTGATTATGCCCCTTTCGAAGAATAGGGGTATATTGGTTTGCAGATGTCGGTCGGTCGATCGGTCGGTCGGTATGTCCGTCCGTCCGTCCGTCCGTCCGTCCGTCCGTCCGTATACCAACTGGTTTCCGAATGATTACTCGAAAACACTTGGGACTAGGATCTTGAAACTTGATGTGAAGGTTGGTCATGACCAGCAGAGGACCTATTGTTTTTGAGGTCAGTATGTCAAAGGTCAAGGTCACAGTGACCTTGAATAGTAAAACGGTTTCCGGATGATAACTTGAAAACGCTTGGGCCTAGCATGTTCAAACTTGATGTAGAGGTTTGTCATTTCAAACAAATGACCCCTATTGATGTTGAGGTCAGTAAGTCAAACTTCAAGGTCATGGTGACCCGGAATTGTAGAACGGTTTCCTGACGATAACTCCAGAACGCTTAGGCCTAGGATCTTGTAACTTAGTGTGGAGATTGGTCATAACCGGTAGATGATCCCTATGAAAAAGTATCCGCTGAGATTATCAAATATACTAACAATTACCATTGATTGCTTTAACATTCGGGAAGTGAATATAATCAGTGTTTTAAACTTTAAGCTCTCCTGTCATTATGTACATATTTGTATTGCACACTATACATGTATTAAGTAAAAATCCTTTGGCGAACGATATACTTTTGACAAGTTCTTAAATGGTAACAATCAGTTATGCACTTGAGGGTATAACCCAGTAAAGCAGGCGCGTTCCTTCTATTCTTATAGTCTTATCCTCCAAGCGTTTAACTATATACATGTGTATATCATGTGTATAGCTGCTGCTATTATTTTTTGCATCTAATATTAGCTTCCATTCATACTGTTCTATACAAGTGAATATGTGTTTGTCAAATTATAATATTTGAATTATAATTGTATGTACATTTGTATATGCATAAATTGTATGCGAATTAGCTGTTCAAGTGCTTGTCATTAATCATGGGACAACAAAAGGATAGGTATTATCTTTCCCATGCTTGATGCTGTGATAAAATCAATATGGGAATATTGGATTAAATGCCCGAAGCCCAAGATGTAACATCCGTACTATTTTTGACTTACTCTGTCCGTTTGCCCGTTTGTCTGTTCGTTTGGCTGAAGGTTAATGACCGTGTTACAGCGTGTAATCTGTAATCTTCATTTCATGTAAGAATGGATTATTCTCTCACCATCAGCTTTTCTGACATAAACACTGATCAAACAGAAAACAATCTGCATGGAAATTCTAAAATGGTTTGAATTCCATACACGTTTTTGGTGATAGAGCCATCATGGCTATCTTGTTATGTTCATGCATGATATCCATGTGGCATAACCCATCAGATCCTTTTTTAAGCAGCCAACTTGTTTCTCAACTACTCCAGCGTTTCGCTTTTGCACACATAAATTTTCACTATACTTAAAGTTACTTCTGTTCAATATATAAATACTACATTATGATAAAATCAGATTCTGAAACCCGAAGTGAAGACTTTGGCAAACATGTGAGATATGTTGAATTATTTCTTCAAGCAGTCAGAAGTAGCAGATTATAAACACTCAGGTGGATTATCAATTTTTGATAAAGATGGTAAAAAAAAGAGTTCACTCTATTAAATAAAGGTAAACTGTTATAAATATTAATCTATTTTAGTCATAAGCTGGTAATAATTATTTGATCAAGAGTATATAAAACCCGCTAAACGAATCTCTGAAAGAAATTTAGACAGTCAATGTGTCTCTGTAGATTTGGGCTGAGGCTTTGCGTTTGCGTTGCTAGGCGGCGTCGCCGCCTTACAGTACATCAAATTCTAGCTTCTTCATTTCAGTTAAGTTAAACAAAGCTTTTTTGTTGTGACAGGTGGTTTGAATACCCCTATTCATTCATCTCACGCTGTGTTGTTGGATTTCCAATAATTACCATGCATGCAGTGGCAAAGCCTGCTTTTCAAAAGCCCTGCTGACACTTTGTTCTGTAAGGCGCAAAATAACATGATACCAATCAAGACTTTTACAGGCAAGATGTGAAAACCACTTTGTCACTATATAACTCTCCTTAATTGAGATGAAAGGTTCGTTCATATGATCTACGTTTGTGTTAATTTATTAGCTTAATCTTTTATAATATTTGTCACATCTCAATTTGTACAAAACTAGATTACAAGTACACTTTTTATTATTGCAAATGATAAAAATTGATATAGTTGAATATACGGTATTTTAAAACGATATGTTAGGTTTTAGCGACTTAGGTCTTTCAATTCTATGTAATTGAGTATGAGTTTTCTGTTGTAACGACTGTACACAGTAAAACAGAAATTCATTGAATACATTTTATAGCATCTTCATATGCTGCAGTACACATTTGGAATAACATTTGGAATAACATTCCAGTGCATACTGTATTCGTCATCCTAGATCTGTAACGTTGTTGAAAAAGAATTATAAATTTTGTTTGTAACATAATCAAAACTAATATATTTACAAGTAACACCTTCAGTCTATAATGAGGTTAATTAGGAAATATATTCTATTCTGTTATGATGCTATTTTTTTAGTGTCTGTTAATTATAAGTGGTAGACACACATAAACCCCTATTCATAAGAAATATTCTTTATAATTTGTATAACATAAGATAACATATAGTTTATTCGACATAAAATTGTAATATCCCATACACAGTCGACAAATAACGTTCCAAATACAAAGTATGAAGAATGAGAAATTTTCCCAGTGAAACATGTTATGCATTTATCAGTCTAAATCAAAACAATAACTCTCAATAGACTCGACGACAAGGGGGACTATGTTGTCTCCCTTGTATCATTTTATTGATGTTTTCTGTTACACCTAGACGTTAAATATTATTCAAACATATACTTACATGTATAAGGTAGCATTATCAATATTTGATGCATGAACCTCGAAGACAGTGTTAATAATAAACAAATGTGGTGACTTTGCGTATACATGTTATTGAATGAATAGGGAAAACATAGACTTGTACTAATAAGGTAGTGCACTATATATAAACTGGATTCACCGACAACACCAAAGTAAGTTCATCAACGTAAAGATTCGACATAGCATTATTATTTACTCGTGATTTAAGACAGTATTCATAATGTATATAAATAACATAGTGTACTACCAATACTACACTTAGCCTTAACGAAAGGCGAAAACAAGGACTAACTCGTTAGTCTAAATCAAGAATTTAGAAATATTTTACACTGCGAATAGTCTCAACATTGTTCATTCCTTCATAATTATACAATAAAATAGGTACAATCACGTTCTTTCTTTAAGTGCATTATATAAATATTTGGCCAAATCATTCAATGCTTTATTATTTGAAATGGACATGAAGGTTACAAATTTCTGCACAGTAGGCCATCTACAAAAATACGGGACATAAATGATATTATTTTGGACATACTAATAAAAAATTGTATTCGTCCTATTTCAAATTCGTGGAACATTTTTGGAACAGTCTTTCGTCTCTAGGGATATTTTCGTGTCTACCCTTTTCTAATTCCGAATTGTGAGACGGCAGCCGGAATCTAAATTTGTTCATATTTATAGTATGCTGACTTTGCTTCATAATATTTTGCAATTGTGCGTTATACCAGGAAAAAATAAAACAACTGTTTAAAAACAGAGCGGTTTGTTTTCGTAACACGTTAGACGTCAAATAGCAATCACAATAATCATATCTTGCTAAAACAATTACTAAAGAGAGTCCGACACATGTTGTTTGGCAAATCAAATTCCTATCTGACGTAAATTCGTTGTTTTCTCTCGCAAATCTGAAAAACGCCATCATTTACTCTGCAGCTCTCAGCTGTAATTGATTACAAGAGGGCCAAGACAGTGCTATATCGCCCAACTAAATACTATTGCCCCAAAAGACAAAATGTAGGTCAAAGTGATGACCAAACCTAACCGCCGACAATTTTTCGGCAAAGCCGTATTAAGCTCGCTTTTGACAGGAAGTTTGGAACTCTTCAATCGCCAATGAAATGACAAATAGAATGTATAATATTTTTTTGAAATGAGAGATTAACGTTGTAAGGCACCTTCTAATTGGATAATACCGAATAAGAATAGACTATAAAATACTCTAAAATTTTGCGTTTTCAGTCTTTCTTGAATGGTTTAATAATTTAAGTACGTAAAAATTTCATATCTATCAACATAATATGTTAATGTTAATAAAAAGTGTACAGTGTTATACTTTCTCGGCCAGTAAATAACGGACAATGATTTGAGAAGCATATTTATAAGAAAAACAAGGATTAAGTTTGTTTACCTGATACACATATCGTGATAGAAATTTAATTACTATTGGGGATTAAATTGACAAGTGGCAGGTTAGCTCAAACACGAGAGAATTGTTACACCGGATACAGCTCGTTTCGAATACAGCTCCCCGGAGAGCTGCATTCGGTGCACATAAACGAATACAGCCCCTGGAGAGCTGTATTCATTGCACATCAACGAATACAGCTCCCCTTATCAATTTTAGAATGATAAGGATCCATTCCGCTATTCAGGATGCTGTACTTAGCCCTAGGATGTATGTCTTTTTGTCCGTATGCGTTCGACGGACGGTTGAACGAAACTTTGAGGTATTGCTGGTATTGAAAAATTATTTTCTATCAATAAACCTACATTTTTTCATGTGACTGTAGCACATAAGGCGGCAGTTTTTCTAACCATGTTACATTTGGCGCATTCCGACTTAATAAAATTCATTCATACTACATGTGGGATATTACTGTAAAACTGTAATTACTGTTCTTTAATAATTTAGTGTACTGAAAAAGTGAAGACGCTTCTAGGAATAGGTAAGTAAAGAGGTTTTAAGATGAACGTACACGGAATGAAAATGTTTTAACCATAAGAAAAAACAGAACAATGTTTGCATCGGTGTAATATCACGTTTATTTCACTCGTGAACAGCAAAAGTTGTTATTTTTACTCGTGGCTGCGCCACTCGTGAAAATATCACTTTTGCTGCCCACTCGGTGAAATTATAACGTGATCTTACACCGAAAGCAACACTTATCCTCTATATAATTTCACCAACAAAAATACCTGATGTGATAAATATGGTAACGAATACAGAAAATAGAAATTATCATCGACATAATTGTCATGGACTAAACGTCATCTCTCAAACGTTGTTCTTTGGACGTTCAAGTGGTATCATTTAGTTAATACGCGTTATTTGTAAAACAATCTAGGACGAAGACGTGCTGTTTTTATTTTATTCATTAATCGTAAAATAAACAATGCCAAAATTACATAAACTTTTACCGTCCCGATTTTGAAATATTTTGTCAAAAAGGCAAAAAAGCTTTGAAAAACGATTACGTTTCAAACATTATTTCAATTGGTTTAAGCGAAATCATGTTTTGAGAAAGAAGGAAGATGTTTTTTACTTGAATGTATAGTACATTTTCTAATGACTTTGATAGAAATAACAGAAAGAAATATGATAAGTATCAATAAAGCTATATGAGAATAACTTCATGACGGGATGGTTCTGGTTCGCAGCCACAAGAGGGCGTTGTTAAATGTCGTATTGTGACGTCACAAAATAAAAACGTAACCATGCGACGCAGATGGACACGATATACGCATGTTCCACATTTAAGATAAATGTGACAACTTCTAATTTTACCGTCGAAAGGTACTGACTCACCTTAAAGATATAAAACCCATTATATTAGTGTTTGCTTTATAAACGCCAGATGAAGTTTTCAGTTTGTGAAAAAGACACGGAAGCATAGAAAGAAAGAAACAAAGAAAGAAAAAACAGAAAAAACACGAAGAAATAGTAAATGAAAAATACTCCATTAAACTTGGAAAGAAACATTGCTATATATTTCTTGATACAAACTGCCTATCTCTTTAGACCCGGGACGTTAACATTTTCCTTATGATTTAATGCATAAATGTTTCAGGCGCTTTCATGTGTTGCAAACCGGATTCAGGCTTAGTGTTTGCATAGTTTTACAATGTACACACTGAACTACACAAGTTAATAGACTCCAACAATGTTATGAATAGAAGCTCAATATCAAGATAAACAAATTACGCATGAACTGATATTTATAGCAAGCAGAATAAACACGGATTTATTTATTAACGTCAAATATTAATCTATGACTGACAAATAATGCACTTGCAGGGCTGGCACAGTCCCATTTTTTTAGCTATTATTTATGTACAGTGCTGTTTATGTAGCATGCAAATCACATAATTACGATTTCCGCCGCTATTGAACTTGCTGCCATAATCCTTCTTTGTGAATTGAAATACTTTGTATTTTTATGGCCCCGAAAGATTTCAAACATACAACGAACATGATCAGGTTTTGCCTAATATTTACATTGTATAGCAGTTATCGGATATTTGTCACTTAAGTAAAAAATACAGTAAAACTCGGTTTTAACGAGCTCCTCGGGACCATGGGAAAATGTACTCTGTATACGAAATTTGCTGTGTCTATATAGCGAACTTTGTTCCTTATAATTATATTGCGTAACGAACTTTGGTCGTGTAGAAAACAGGTGTTCTTACCTAAATTTTGTGATATTTTAAATATGCATGTAAGCATGCGTTTTATCAGTATTTATTAGATGATTTACCTGTTAAACCTGCTTTAAGAACTCAGTAATTGTTCAAAAACCTTTTCTGTTTGAAGAATGAAAGTTTGCATAATTTCACCTCGCTTTGTCAGAATTCCCGAAACACGTACTACATGTACATCACGCCACGAAGGTGACAAAATCTTGACTGACCGTTCAAATGCCACTCATTAAGCTACGGATAATAGCTTCGTAACCAAACTAGTATACTTTTATAAAATTAACAAAAAACATGCAGCAAGTCGCGTTTTAACATAATCAAAAACGTTTGGCAACAATTAAATCTCGCTAAATCAGGTTTGATGTTCACTGCATGTGTATTTCTGAAACTATAACCTAAACTTGAGGCTTGTTCAACTTATCTTTTTACCGTATCGTCCATGAATAAAAAATTTACTTGTGGGGCATTCACAATAAACAAGCGAATAAGCTTAATCAGTTTATAAAAGAAGTGCAGACTATAATTTTACTTCCGGAAAATGAATTGTTTTGTAACCTGCCAAATTTCTCACATAGTCATAGTCATAGTTAGTAGCAGGTCTTTAACCAGGTTATTCATTACCCATTGAATATGACCGAAGAGAAGCGGAAGATAATTATTCTCGTGGGTTCCGACGATGGGCTTGAACAGTTTGGAACAAGGAGGTAGCCATGGTGGTATAAAAACTGCTTACAAGGACTTTTCATATCAGAACTATTTGTCTAAAAGGATTTTATATTTTTTGTAAAAGCACTTAATATTCAAATTTGCGTACAAGAATATCATATTGATACAATCACCTGTATTTGCAAAAAGAAACTTTCGTCACATTGAAGACGAAGTGGTTATGAATATCATTTCGATATTTATGGGGAAAATTGTATCACCTTCCCGACATAGAAAGTGTCATTATTATCTTCATAAATCTGCACATTACACTGTAACGTCTCTGTCATCCATCTAAATCTAATGCATCATAACTCTTGGTATATCATTTTTTTCATCTATGCTAATTTGGTTTTAAAGTAATATTGAATAAATCACTTATGTTTTGCCTGTTATGAGATATACTTTTAACTAGAGTTTTCACTGAAGGTGATCCAAACTCGCTATTAATGCACTCTTGACCCAGATAACAGCAACATTTCTACCATTTTAGGGAAAGGTCCGGGTCCGGACAAATTGGGGAAATCGCATTGCTTCCTCAAAACTGGGAATTTAAGGTAACAGCCAAGTGTATTATTTTGCTATACTCGTACTTCAGAGCATAAACCCACATGTAACAATGCTTCTGCATCTTTCTGATTTTTAAAGTTTTAAATCATAATATTTACTGCTTAAGTTCGAAATTGAGATAGAAAAAGTTGTCGAAAATTTTACAAAATGTAACACCCAGGCGTGGCAAATTTTAAACCCAGGGGCATGATTTGATGAAACTTGAGAGCCTCTAGACAGTGCCAATTTTGACGTCAGGTGCATCATTTTAACAATCTTGGAAAAAGACCACTAGACCACAAGGCTCATATCTTAGATATTTGTACATAGCATTCTATGTTCAAATATCTAAGATATGAGCCTTGTGGTTTTGGAGAAGAAGAGTTGTAAAGATTCTCCTATTTAATTGATAGATCTGAACCACTATATTTTAGCTTTTAAAGTTAAAGAGAGTTTTAATGACGTGCGAAAAAAGAAAATGACAAAGTGTGACTAATGATATATATACCAACGAAAATCGCAAAATTACCCGAGGGTCCTTCTTGCATAACCGCTATTACAAAGTGGGCGTAAAGCGCAATCTCACAAGGATGCATTTTTTGCTACATTTCCAATTAAATCCTGTTTGTTCACGCTATATAAGCAGCGTCTTTGCTGTTTATGTAACAAATGTTGAAAGCTCTTTGCAGACGACAGCTCCTTTCATACGACACTTGCAATTGTAGAAAAATGCTGAAGGTATTTTGGCTTGTGATTCTAACAGTTTTCTGTGCTAGTTCAGTAGAAGCATTAATCAGTGCAGCTGCAGTCAATGCTGCAATAGCCGCCATCGATGCTGGTACAAATCTCGTCGGAACATCAATCGATCAGCTAACGAAAATAAACTTCAAAGTAGTTTGCGGAATCGAAGTTGAGAACTGGACTAAGTTTACACTTTTGGATCCAAGCGTGCAAATAAAAGGGGGAGCGCTCGAAGTGCCTCCACGATCTATTCTGCCAGGAAAGAAGGATGCAATGGTCGCACGAAAGACTTCCCACACAGCTACTGGTAACTACATCTTACACATTTATATCTGTTTCGCTAAAGGGAGATTACACTTTATACCGATTATGCTTTAACGACACGTTCAAATTTGGCAATCAGGTTAGAGGCACTGTCAAATCAGGTTTAAAGACTTGCTAAGCGATGATACAACGGAAGTGTTTTTAAGATGTTCTTGTTGCTCTATGCAGACTATACAGTAATACATGTATTTGCTGAATCTCAACATGAGTTGCAAGCTACCTTGAATTTAACGTCGGAATATTGTGATATATGGAAACTTACTGTAAACTCAGCTAAAACTAAAATTGATTATCTTTTCTCCAGGGAAGTTACGCATCAAACTAATTTTTTATTATAACAATGCTAAATTAGAAGTTGTGGATGAATTCAGCTATTTGAGCATCAAATTTAACTTTAATGGTAACTTCTGTAAAGCAAAAACGCATTTGGTTGAGCAAGCTAGAAAAGCTATGTATGACCTATTGAAAAAAGGTAGAAAGCTTCAGCTTGGTATCGATTTACAGTTACATCTTTTCGAGGCAACGTTTTTACCGATATTATTGTATGGCTCGGAGGTATGGGGTTGTAGTGATATTAGTATTGTTAAAAGTTTCCAACTTATTTTTTTGAAAATATTGCTGAATGTCAAACAATCTACACCTAATGCCATGAGTTTTGGAGAACTGAGAGTATTGCCAATAGAAATCCTGATAAAAAGTAGAATTTTAAACTATTGTTAACAATTATATTCTGGATTGCCCGTTCTTTAATTTAGACAGAGCGAAATACATACCCGAGGGGTTTCGAGTATCAAATGTAGTGTCTTTTCAGCGATTATCTCAAAGCTGTGATGAGACTCTTCCCATGAAGTTGGCAATATTATTTGTGAGGAAAGTTATTGAAATTGTGAAATAATAGTACATTTTGCATTGGTATCATTTGGGATATGAAACGAGTCAACTTAACCAGTTTGTAGCAATAAACTGATATGATTTTTGTAAACTTAAACAGTTTGTAACAACAACTTGTGATATGAAACTAGTCAGCTTAACATTATATACAATGTATTACATCATCTTCCATGTGCTCTTATATTAAATAGTACTGCAATACTTGGAAATAGTATCTGATATTGATATAGATTTGATTATTTTATACATGCTATTTGTTTGTTAACATGTGTTGCCTTTATAAGGCTGATACCCGTATGAGCCTAGCTCTGAATAAATTGAATTTAATTGAATTGAATGCCAAAAATTACAATATTTTTCTGCAGATTTTTCTGTTTTGCCATTTTGACACTTTATTGAATATCATTATTCACTACAATTAACATGATTTTAACTAAAATGTTTTGATAAGTTTCCATGTTAAGAAAAAATGAGGACTCTAGGGATATCAATATAATTTTGACTCAAAATACATAACATCTGCATAATCACATGGGCCATTTGATGTCATAGCGCGACCTACATTTGGAGAACAGTTATCAGACAAACATGTGCAGTATGTCAGCATTTACATTTAGAAAAGGTTATAATCCTCAATTAAAGATTAAGAATTAGGAGACTCCGCCAGAGGTTTTATAATTGCTACTTGTTGACGGACATCAGTTAGATTAAATTAACATTTTATTCTAGTCATTTGCTAATGACAGACTTGTATTTTCAATCTGAAGTATAATTCTATATCCCTCATGTAATTAAAATTATATGTTTTGTAAATTAAATACTGATTTAATCTTAAAGTTTGTACTATGTATTTAGAATTTGTATATTTATGTTATGACGAGAAACTGTATAGTTTAAGACAAAATAAAATCTTTTTCTCCTTTTCTTGTTCTACGTATATAACAGGATTAAAAAAAACATAACATAACATTTTAATACATATTGAATGAATATCCAGAATATAAATCGGTTATAACCAATTATACGCTACAAAGATATGCATGAGAAAAAGAAGGCAAAAACATTTTTATTTTATGTTTTTCGAAGATTGAATCGCAATATATCGGTGGATTATATCCCGATGCACTCACTGTTCACTCAGTGAAATTATCTTTTACCCGAGGTATATACCCTATGTTTCTCTCGTTTGTTTAACAGTTGTTTGTTTCTGTTTTCAGGAAGTTATGGCACAGCCTCCTGGCTTATTAATTGCACCCAAAACGAAGCCCGTCGTGTCGTGGTCATGTGGTCAGCGCCTTTTGACTTCAACATGTACGACAACTGGCTCGGTCTAGGTTTGACAAAACCTGGGAATGTAGACCATTCATCTGGCAACGCATGGTTCGACCAGATGTATTATGACAAAGGAAATAACGTTCTAGACTTCAATCGAAAGAAATACCGATATGATTTATCGCAGCTGTTGTTCGAGGATAACAAGTTCAAAATAGTTGGACAAATGAGCTCGGGTCACAACGCAAAAGTGAAGATAACAGTTCTTCCACAGTTCTACAACGACATGGCTAGCACCATCAAGGCATTAATGAAAAAGAGGACAATTTTTAATAGAGGCCGATTAAATTCACGACTACTCAGATCCCGAAGTTAGAAACCCGAACCCGAACAAGATGTGTACGTTTATATTTTATTGAGGAACAATATATTAGACAATAATATAACACGGCAACTTTGCATTTATTATTATTAACAAAAAGACAATTTGTGTAAAGAAACAAATGAAATGTGATTGAAGCATAAATATCGTTTTGTTATATTTTTTAAGCTCCATTCAATATCTTGCCAGTGTAAATGCGACTCTAAGACAAAAACTGCGCGATCATTTACCATTCATGATGTTTTAATTTTCGCTATTATTAGTAAATTTCCCATTTTGCTAATCATTGAAAAAAAAATCCGTAACAATCATTTCACATAGCTTTTTTATTTTTTAGAGAATTCTTCTTCGTAAATACAGGAGCAACCTGGACTAAGGCTATGAATTACTTTGCTCGGAAAAACTTCTGATGCTAGGAAAAATTGCTTATTAAAAACATATTAATTAAAATTTTGCAAAACGTTCTTGAAAATATTCTCAAAGCTGCTCGTTCACAGTTTCTGGTGTAAATTTCTAATTTCTCCAAGTTGATATAGTAAAACATGAAATGTAATATTATAGTAAATGCTAGAATCGAACCAAACTCACCAACATTTTCAACAGACTTTCTCAAATTGTTATGTTGATTTTCACTTGTGTTGTTAATTCTAGAATTAACTATTACATTTTATGTTTGAATATATCATTTTGGAGAAATTATTTGTATTGACTAATCAACCATGCCCTTGCGACCACCTGAGTTAAGCAACAACCTGACATATGCAACCACTTTATATTCCTCCCTTGTGATTGAAGATGACAGCAATTTATCCTGAGTTAAGAGACCATCTGTCTTAATTAAGAGACCGCAATTTCAGCTTTCCCTGTGTGGTCGCTTAAGACAGGTTTTGCAGCTCATTAATAACACATCATGCTGCTGTTGTTTTTAATTATTTCAAAACCCCTCAAGGTATAACATAGCTATGCTTCAGACTTTTTAACGAAGTAAAATGCAGTGCTTTTGACATATTCCCCAGGAATACGTTACACGACCTACTCAGCACTTACATGAAATCCTATATTTTTCACGAATTTACATGGAACCTGAAAATTAAGTGGTGGTGCATTTATGTTACCGTAATGGACATACGCTTATGATACAGGTGATTATTTCATAATGATGTCCAATCAGCCGCTGACTTGAAATTACTGTAACCTCCGACCATGTCTCTTTATGTAAGGAAGTTTGCATTTTCTTACGGTGACTCGAGGCCTGTACTGGTTCTTCCTTGGACAATGTTCGGTAATCTGCCC
>JAFMSR010000015.1:31218113-31235116 GCA_022818135.1 Saxidomus purpurata
ATATAACTACCATAAGTGGTTACTGTGATATGTGCATGATAGTACCTTGCATGCAAAACTTTACCAAATTTTCAAAGTCAAACAAGGGCCATAATTTGCACTAAAGTTAAACAGGAGTTATCTGTCTTGACTGTGTGACACCTCTTAAGACATTTAAAAAGTTTCAAGTCAATATCATAATTGGTTACTGAGGTATGTGCATGATAGTACCTAGCAGGTAAACTTTAACCAAATTTTTAAAGTCAAACAAGGGCCATAATTAGTATTAAATTTATACAAGAGTTATCTGACTTGACTGTGTGACACCCCTAGAGACATTAACGAAGTTTCAAGTCAATATCATAAGTGGTTACTGAGATATGTGCATGATAGTACCAAGCAGGCAAAACTTTAACCAAATTTTCAAAGTCAAACAAGGGCCATAATTTGTACTAAATTTATACAAGAGTTATCTGCCTTGATTGTATGACACCCCTAAAGACATGAACAAAGTTTCAAGTCAATATTATAAGTGGTTACTGAGATATGTGCATGATAGTACCTAGCAGGCAAAACTTTAACCAAATTTTCAAAGTCAAACAAGGGCCATAATTTGTACTAAATTTTTTCAAGAGTTATCTGCCTTGATTGTATGACACCCCTAAAGACATGAACAAAGTTTCAAGTCAATATCATAAGTGGTTACTGAGATATGTGCATGATAGTACTTAGCAGGCAAAACTTTGACCAAAGAAGCAACGCCGACACACAAGTGACTGTAATAGCTCTCCATATTCTCCGAATAGTCGAGCTAAAAACCAATGGTGAGTTGCCAAATTTAGAGATTTATTATTGATAAACATGAGATAGGGGTCATTTTCACTGCTTTTGGGGGTATACTACAACAAGAGCTGTCCATAAGACAGCACGCTCGACTATTGTGGGTGTTTGATAATAAAACAAAACTTTTATCAGTATAATAGCAAAACAAAATTCTGCTAACTATTAAGTATAAACTAGGAAAGTTGAATCATAAAAAAAGTCAAAATCTATAACTATAGATTTAATTTTTGGTAAATTAATTGTTTGATACAAAATTTACCCTGAACACTATTGCAAGGTTTGATATAACTACCATAAGTGGTTACTGTGATATGTGCATGATAGTACCTTGCATGCAAAACTTTACCAAATTTTCAAAGTCAAACAAGGGCCATAATTTCCAATAAATTTAAACAAGAGTTATCTGTCTTGACTGTGTGACACCTCTTAAGACATTAAAAAAGTTTCAAGTCAATATCATAAGTGGTTACTGAGGTATGTGCATGATAGTACCTAGCAGGCAAAACTTTAACCAAATTTTCAAAGTCAAACAAGGGCCATAATTAGTACTAAATTTATACAAGAGTTATCTGACTTGACTGTGTGACACCCCTAGAGACATTAACGAAGTTTCAAGTCAATATCATAAGTGGTTACTGAGATATATGCATGATAGTACCTAGCAGGCAAAACTTTAACCAAATATTCAAAGTCAAACAAGGGCCATAATTTGTACTAAATTTATACAAGAGTTATCTGCCTTGATTGTATGACACCCCTAAAGACATTAAAAAAAGTTTCAAGTAAATATCATAAGTGGTTACTGAGGTATGTACATGATAGTACCAAGCAGGCAAAACTTTAACCAAATTTTCAAAGTCAAACAAGGGCCATAATTAGTACTAAATTTATACAAGAGTTACCTGACTTGACTGTGTGACACCCCTAGAGACATTAACAAAGTTTCAAGTCAATATCATAAGTGGTTACTGAGATATGTGCATGATAGTACCTAGCAGGCAAAACTTTAACCAAATATTCAAAGTCAAACAAGGGCCATAATTTGTACTAAATTTATACAAGAGTTATCTGCCTTGATTGTATGACACCCCTAAAGACATGAACAAAGTTTCAAGTCAATATTATAAGTGGTTACTGAGATATGTGCATGATAGTACCTAGCAGGCAAAACTTTAACCAAATTTTCAAAGTCAAACAAGGGCCATAATTTGTACTAAATTTTTTCAAGAGTTATCTGCCTTGATTGTATGACACCCCTAAAGACATGAACAAAGTTTCAAGTCAATATCATAAGTGGTTACTGAGATATGTGCATGATAGTACTTAGCAGGCAAAACTTTAACCAAAGAAGCAACGCCGACGCCGACGCCGACGCACAAGTGACTGTAATAGCTCTCCATATTCTCCGAATAGTCGAGCTAAAAAAGTGTCCATTACTTCTAAATAAGGCTGGTGACCTACATTTTTTATTTTATATTCCGACTAAGCAGGTATTATCCTAACAACAAACGAAATTTCATAAAATTCTCAATGCTTGAAAAAAAATTATGAAACTGTAGCGATCGTCTTTAAACAGAAATACAAACTGCTAGTTGAACACAGAAATGTTTGCAACTACTTTTAATACATGATGTAAATTGGTCTGAATTTTGAATTTTGGTGTTGTTAAAAGTTAAGCAGAATGTTTGTGTTTATGATATGTTGTTTCAAGTTAATTTTGGTCACAATGAATCATTGAAGATCTCAGGTGAAAGATATAGGGCCAACTAGGCCCTCTTGTCTTAAACCCTTTTTAAATTATTTGCAATTCATTACAAACATACTGTCTATCAATGAGCCTTAGCCAATACAATTGCCTGGACCCTTCCACAGGTGTTGTTAATATATAACTATATTATAGTTTTTTTGTTGTTTTTTTTCTTTCATATGCCACCCAAGGGACTTCTAGTGACATATAGAAATCTACTCTATCCATGAAATTTTTGCATACTTTTAGTATAATTCACTATAAACAGAACCTTCTAGTTTCAAGACACGTGCGCGAGATATCCAGTAGTTTGGTACAAAGGAGAAGTGACCAAGGTGCCAGTACACGAGTTGGTTCATCAGATCTCCCCACTGCAAAATTTGGACTTTAGATACATGTAATTTGATAGGCATAAAATGTATTGCACATAATGAAATATCATTACTTACAGTATTTCTTTCTACTTTCAGAGCACCAGAGAGAGAAAGCGGGTTGTGAAATACCAGGCAGGAAGCACGCAAGGTGTTGGTGCGGGTGCAGAAGCTGGGTTTAGAGTTTGTTGGAAGTAAATGATGGCATTATCTATAATTCTGAAATTATTGCATATAGTATAATTCACAAAAACTTTCTGCTACAGATTTTTCTATGTCCACAGCTTGGATATTTGGCAATAGTGGTACTAAACATTTCTATATGCTTCAGTTTTAATTTATTGCTTTGTTCTTCAAAATGGAATTTTGATTATGTTGTAAATTGCCGGCCATTTTGCAAGATTCAAAGCTAATGTCTATTGATACTTTTTTTCGGTGATTTGTATAGATATAGAATGTTATATTGCAAATCTGGACATGGAAGAAAAATCAAATGAGCCAGTAACCATCAGATCTCCCCTCAGTAAGATTATGTACATGAACTTTAACCAGATTGATTGGCATAAAATGTATTCCATGCACAAATGAAATTATTGCATAAAGTATCATTGACAGAAAGACAAAACTTTCTCCTTTCAGAGCACTCGTGTAAGCACACAGGTCGTCAAGTACCAGGCTGGCAGTGTCGTGTAGGATCAGGTGTAGGAAGATCCATTCACTACAGCAGAGGTAACAGGTACAAGTGAAGAAAGCACATACCTTTTGTTAATATGATTCATTATTTAATTCAATGTTCTTCATAAATGTTTTAAAAACCCTTGTGAACACAGTAGAGGCTGTATATTATACAACAGGTTCGGAATTAATTTATTGCCGCTGCAGCGAGCCGATGATGAAATTATAGCATAATAGTATAATTCACAAAAAGGCTTGCATTATAGAAACTACAAATTATTGTTCTATGTCTACAGTTTAGATATTTGGCAATTGTGGTACTGAACATCAGTTTTAAGAAGTTGCCTTGTTCTACAAAATGTAATTCTAAATTTGTTGTAAATTGCCGGCCATTTTGAAAAATAAGCTGAATGTCAATTGTAGAGAACAAAACAATTATTGTGAAAGAGGTTGTTTCTTGTGCAACATCAGACTTGTACCTTAACCAGCACCAAAAAGACAGCAGACCAGCAAATTGCAGCACAGGGAAGGCTGATTTTACCGACCTATCTAGCGGAGAACAAAGAATTTGTGATACTTTTTAATAGGAGCTCGGTCTTGTGCAACATCGGACCTTCTCGTACCTTAACTAGCACCAAGATGAACTATAACTGTCACAAGAATGACGAATTATACCCCAACAATACAGCTTTGTCACAGAAGTATGGCAACCATAAGAAAGGAATGGCCACAAGGACATACATTTCAGTTATTATACAATAAGTTGTGTAAATGTATTGTTTAATAGCACACAAAATATGTAAGGTTGGAAAGTATGGATTATTATTAAATTTAATAGGTTTATTTCAAACATGTTAATATCACTAACCTCCCTATCAAATTTCATGATCCTAGCACCAAGCATTCATAAGTTATCATCCGGAAACCGTTTAACTGTTCCGAGTCATGTGACCTTGACCTACAGACCTCAAAGTCAAACCTGACCTGTATTTCATGATGTTACACCTGTGTACCAAAAATTATTTAAATAGGTCAAGCCTTTCATGAGTTATCATCCTGAAACAGTTTTACTGTTCAGGGTCACTGTGACCTTGACCTTTGGCCTACTGACCCCAAAGTCGAACTTGACCTGTATTTCATGATGTTACAGCTGTGTACCAAAAATAATATAAATCGGTCAAGTCGTTCATGAATTATCAGCTGAAACAGTTTTACTGTTCGGAGTCACTGTGACCTTGACCTACAGACCTCAAAGTCAAACTTGACCTGTATTTCATGATGTAACACCTGTGTACCAAAAATTATTTAAATCGGTCAAGTCTTTCATGAGTTATCATCCGGAAACCGTTTTACTGTTCAGGGTCACTGTGACCTTGACCTTTGACCTACTGACCCCAAAGTCGAACTTGACCTGTATTTTCTGATGATGCACCTGTGTACCAAAAATTATTTAAATCGGTCAAGTCGTTCATGAGTTACCATCCGGAAACCATTTTACTGTTCAAGGTCACTGTGACCTTGACCATTGGCCTACTGACCCCAAAGTCAAACTTGACCTGTATTTCATGTTACAGCTGTGTACCAAAAATTATTTAAATTGGTCCAGTCGTTCATGAGTTACCATCCGGAAACTGTTTTACTGTTCGGAGTCACTGTGACCTTGACCTTTGACCTACTGACCCCAAAGTCGAACTTGACCTGTATTTTTTTATGTTGCACCTGTGTACCAAATATTATTTAAATCGGTCAAGTCTTTCATGAGTTATCATCCGGAAACCATAAAACCAACGGACCGACCGACCGACCGACCGACAAACAAACCGACAAGCTCACTCCTATATACCCCCCCAAACTATTTGTGGGGGTATAATGACAGTAGACAGGCAAATTGCTGCCCAGGGAAGGCTTATTTTACCGACCTATCTAGCGGAGAACAAAGAATTTGTGATACTTATTAGTAGGAGTTGGTTTCTTGTGCAACATCAGACTCTCATACCTGAACAAGCACCAAGAAGACGGAGGACAGTCGACAGGCAAATTGCTGCGCAGGGAAGGCTTATTTTACCGACCTATCTAGCGGAGAACAAAAAAATTGTGATACTTTTTAGTAGGAGTTTGTTTCTTGTGCAACATCAGACTCTCATACCTGAACCAACACCAAGAAGCCAGATGACAGCCAACAGGCAAATTGCTGCGCAGTGAAGGCTTATTTTACCGACCTATCTAGCGGAGAACAAAGAATTTATGATACTTTTAGTAGGAGTTTGTTTCTTGTGCAACATCACTCTCTCATAACTGAACCAGCACAAAGAAGATTAAGGATGGTCGACAGGCAAATTGCTGCGCAGTGAAGGCTTATTTTACCACGCTATTTAGCAGAGAACAAAGAATTTGCGATACTTTTTAGTAAGATTTTGTTTCTTGTGCAACATCAAGACTCTCTCATACCTGAACCAGCACCAAGAAGATGAATGACAGTCAACAGGCAAATTGCTGCGCAGGGAAGGCTCATTTTACCGACCTTTCTAGCGGAGAACAAAGAATTTGTCATGTTTTTTAGTAGGAGTTGGTTTCTTGTGCAACATCAGACTCTCTCATACCTGAACCAGCACCAAGAAGCCAGATGACAGCCAACAGGCAAATTGCTGCGCAGGGAAGGCTTATTTCACCGACCTATCTAGCGGAGAACAAAGAATTTGTGATACTTGTAAAAGGAGTTTGTCTCTTGTGCAATATCAGACCCTCTCATACCTGAACTAGCACCAAGAAGCCGGATGACAGCCAACAGGCAAATTGCTGCCCAGGGAAGGCTTATTTTACCGACCCATCTAGCGGAGAACAAAAATTTGGGATACTTTTTAGTAGGAGTTCCTTTCTTGTGCAACATCAGACCCTCTCGTACCTGAACCAGCACCAAGAAGACGGAGGATAGCGGACAGGCAAATTGCTGCAAAAGGGAAGGCTGATTTTTACTGACCCATCTTGGGAGAACAAAGAATTTGGATACAGTACGAGGTTGTTTTTTTGCGCAAAAGCACAACACCTGAACCAGCACCAAGAAGACGGACGACAGTCTACCGGCAAATTGATTTTACGACCTTTCTTGGAGAATACTTGGGAGTTTTTCTAGAATTTGTGATGTGATTGGGATTATTCTGTGTTAAAAAAGAAAACTTTACTTTGAGTCTACTCGTGATCAGAGACCTGTGGAGAGGCTGCCCAGACAGAAGGAAATTGGTTTTATTGGTAAACGCAACATGGTACTACTGTAGAAACAAGGTAACTTGCCCATGTGACCATTTATCAGATAAATAAGTTAAAAAAGAAAACTACTTTCAGTCTACCCATGATCGGAGGCCTGTGGAAAGATACCAGGCAGTCTGGTAGAGTACAGGAGGAAATTGGTATTCTTGGTAAACGTTAACATGGTACTTTAGAAGTAATGTTAGCTTTTTAGAAAGCTTGCTTGGTTTGTAGCAAGTGTACTCATTTATAAATTTGATATGTTACCAATGTTCTTATTGGGTAATTCCTACAGTTATGTTGTAACACTTGGGTGCACAATTTGTTTCTATCGTGGTTGATAGAATCGTGTCAGCAAAATTTGTTGTTAAAGGCATTGGTGTCCTTTGATGGGATATTCTTTACTAAATCAGAATTTACCCATCGATGCCATTGTCACTCCATCCACACTTTCTTGGTGTGGACAGACAGACGGAGTCACTAACAATATTGCCAAAACAAATCCCTTTGGGATAACGAAATAAATATAATACAACATTTAAACACTATCTGTACATAATAATTTCCTTCTGTTTAGGTAGGATTGTATTCTTTACATTTTATTATGTTGTTGGATTTTTTGTGTTAACAAAACAATGGTATGTTCAGTTTTGAGTCGTGAAAATGTATTTCTGGTGAATTTGTATAATTTTCATTCATTGAATAATTTTGTAATATCTACTGTGTATTTTCAGTCCTGCTCTGAAAAATTGTTACATGCAGTTTTTTTTAAGAAACATTTTGTCTGTATCCAGTGTGTGTTGCTACAGACTATGAAGTGGCAAATTGCAACTCAATAAAATGTGTTCTAGGTAATCAAGTAAAAATCCTAGGATGTTTCTTTCATTTGACAGAGTCCTAATTGCATAAGCTACAGGCTGATTCAATGGCTCAACAGGCGCCATATGTCACCAGGGTCCCCAGGGTCTGTCATTTAATAAGAGCTGTCCATGGATAAGACAGCACGCTAAACTATTGTGGGTGCTTGCTAATAAAACAAAACTTTCATCAGTAGAATAGCAAAACAAAATTCTGCCAAGTATATACTTGAAAAGTGAAATCCTAAAAAATCGTAATATATAAATAATATGGATAATCTATTGCCAAAAAATCGTGTTAATGTTCAAAACATGCTTTTCGTTTCAACTAAATCGCTTTAGTAATGATTTACTAAATACATTGTGTAATTATGTGTTATGATGTACGTTTCACTGCAAAGTACGTTTATTTATGCTCCACTAAAAATTCATGTTTACTTTGAGATATGTATTTGTCATCTTGGGCGGCAATTCAATCAACAGGACGACAACACCACAGGAAATTTTTGAGGACTTTTGGATGAATTGTTACAGTGTGGGGTAGAAAGAGTGTTAGTGTGTGGAATTTTAGAGAGAGAGAAGTTTCCAAGTTGGACTGGAATGAACATCTCCAGTTTCAACAAAGTGCGTAAATCTGTAAATACAATGTTCAAGAAACATCTGGGAAGCAAATATGTAGACATTGGGAAACTTATAAAATTCCCAAACTCATTTTGATAAGGACGTGGTTCATCCAGGTGCTAAAGAGGGTGGTATGAGGAAAATGCGATGTGCGGTTCTGACAATATTTGCTGGAACTAATTACCAAAGAGTTCAGTTATCAAAATATAAAAATATAATGTACATGTAATAATATATTGCAAATTTTTTAAGAAATAAATAGTTCCTTAGTTTCTGCATAATTTTGTATGTTTCAACCATGTCTCTATGCCACTCATAATCAAGACTTGGGATACCTAAACTTTTTATTGTCTTGTAGAATAGCAACAATCAAGCACCTGTCAATCAAAGGAGATAATTTCAAAATTAACTTTGAATTCTGACCCCTCGACACCAGGTACTTTCTTCACACTACTGTGAAAAAGTACAATGTGTTTTTATAAAAATTATTTAATATATTCAAAGCTTTGATTACAGCAAGTACCTGCAAATGTAACACACAAACTGAATGCAAGAGCATATGAAAATTTGTTTTGAAATCTTCATTTCATGAAAAAAATGTTCAAAGACATCAAATACTTAGAGTGGTGGAACCTATGCTGGTGGTATCCCTATGCTGGTGGTATCTCCGAAAAACAGCTATTTACAGAAAAGCAGATGAAGAAATATTTTTTATGGTATATTCAGCATTGACAGTCGATGGAATGCTTTAACAGCAAATGTATTGATAGCCGCACGTGCAGCTCTATGACATCAAAGGAGCTGATACAATTGTACTCGATCCATTTCGCTAGAAAAATTCTTAAATATAGACATCAAAATCACCCAGTTAAAGTTAGCATTTTTGATAAAACTTATTTCTTTTGTATAAAAATATATATTCTATGGAAACTGTTATATCTTGTTTGTTAATATTTAGGCTCTTAAAACTATTTCCAACCTGTTGATTGTCAAATATCACATACCACCAGCATTGGTTCCCTTCGTGGTGAAATTTCAAGTTTTGACATGTGTCGAGTCAATAGCTTACAGAAGGACATAGTCACGTGATGATCGCCAAGGCAAATCAAAATGGTTAGGATTTCCTGCTTTCTAAACAGCTGATATACATTCAAAATACCTCCAGCATAGGTTCCCCCACTCTATATTTAATTATTTTAGTCTTGTCAAACAGTCCCGTCTTAATCTTAAACATACCTTTTTTTAGAAATATTGAAAAGTTTACCATATGCTAATGAAATAACTGCATTTATAGTAAGTACTTGCAATCTTTTGTTTACATGTTTAGTTAAAAGTAACGGTAAAGTTCTTATATAATGACAAATACAGACCTTCAGAAATATTGAAAATTAAGTAACGATTGTACAAACATATCTGACAGAAATTATGCATGCTTGCTTTTCACCAATTAAAATATCTGAAAAACTAAGCGAGGTCAGATTTCTAATAAAATAAAAATAGTATTTACAGAGTTACCAGGGGCGTAGCTGCCTTTACACACAATACACACGTGCTTATACATCGCCAAAAATTGCTTTAATGCTCAAATTTTCTTCGCTCGATTTGCTCGCTCAAGTGAAACCATATGGAACTTCATTTTAATTGGGAATACTCTATATACGGTTCCTGATTTTAATGAAAGCCTGCAGTCTTAAAAAATACAATTTTCTCAAACGACTAACAGATCCTACATATGTATCTTTTAAGAGGCCCAAATTAATGAAACCTGTCCAAACAATCCCCCCGGGTACCTGAATATGGAACAATGAATCAGACTATCCATCGTGTCCTACTTGACATTGTTAGATGTCAAAACGGAGAAATTATATAAGAATGTCAAATATCTCTTGGCTAATGAAATACTTGGGGAAAATCTAGCGGTCCTAAAAGCGTATACTTTCATTTAAAATCAATTTATTATATACCAAACATCGATACATGTGTATTTTCCGCAAAAATCGGCAAAAAATCCGTTTTGTAAGGGTGTTTCCCTTTGGTCTGCATGTACATACCGTAAATAACATCGCTAATCGTTTGTCTTGCTTGTAGGGTTAATGCACGTTTTTTCGTATTACAACATCTGCAGAATCTAGGGGGATGGTTGGTGCCCGAGGGCACAAACATGTCCAGAGGGTTTCTGCAGGTGCTACAACACTGTACAACACATAACAAAACGTTCGTCAACGCTATTCTAGCAAAATACTGTATTTACCAAGCAGCATTTATCACCTAAAAAATTCCCCAAGGGAATAATTTATAGATATAGACAATTTGAATCAGTATTTTGCAGACAGGCTGTTCTTTGAATTTTGCAGACAAGTTAAATAAAGAACAAATTGGTAAATACAGCATTTTTCAGACAAATTGTACTTTGAATTTTGCAGACAAGTAAGATAAAGAACAAATTGATAAATTCAGTATTTTGAAGACAGACTGTACTTCGAAGTTTGCAGACAAGTAAGAGAAAGAACAAATTGATAAATTCAGTATTTTGAAGACAGGCTGTACTTTGAATTTTGCAGACAAGTTAAATAAAGAACAAATTGGTAAATTCAGTATTTTGCAGACAGACTGTACTTTGAATTTTGCAGACAAGTTAAATAAAAAAACAAATTGGTAAATACAGTATTTTGCAGACAGGCTGTTCTTTGAATTTTGCAGACAAGTTAAATAAAGAACAAATTGGTAAATTCAGTATTTTGCAGACAGGCTGTACTTTGAATTTTGCAGGCAAGTTAAATAAAGAACAAATTGGTAAATACAGCATTTTGCAGACAGACTGTACTTTGAATTTTGCAGACAAGTTAAATCAAGAACAAATTGGTAAATACAGTATTTTGCAGTCAGGCTGTACTTTGAATTTTGCAGACAAGTTAAATAAAGAACAAATTAGTAAATTCAGTATTTTGCAGTCAGACTGTACTTTAAATTTTGCAGACAAGTTAAATAAAGAACAAATTAGTAAATTCAGTATTTTGCAGTCAGACTGTACTTTAAATTTTGCAGACAAGTTGAAGGTCCAATACTAACGAAAGCGAAAATTCAAATATACTTTAAAAAACACAGAAATAAGTTATTTTTAATAAAAAATGAAAGTTGGTATGTAGAAATTCTAATTAAACTCTAGTACATGTACAATTATTTTTCTATGAATTATGAACAAAGTTAAAAAGACCTGGGTAGTCATTTTGTCGAATCACTGAGATTTCAACTTAATACACACTTTTCTTCGTGTTCAAAACACTTTCTGTAAATGTTAACCTGCAAATCTTCATTATTTAGTGTCTTGCATAAGGTAATGTAATTGCCATTGAAATAGCTGTCACTTAATTTTCGCTTAGTTGTGGACCTTTAAATAAAGAACAAATTGGTAAATACAGCATTTTGCAGTCAGACTGTACTTTAAATTTTGCAGACAAGTTAAATAAAGAACAAACTGGTAAATACAGCATTTTGCAGTCAGACTGTACTTTGAATTTTGCAGAAAAGTTAAATAAAGAACAAACTGGTAAATACAGCATTTTGCAGTCAGACTGTACTTTGAATTTTGCAGGCAAGTTAAATAAAGAACAAATTGGTAAATACAGCATTTTGCAGACAGGCTGTACTTTGAATTTTGCAGGCAAGTTAAATAAAGAACAAACTGGTAAATACAGCATTTTGCAGTCAGACTGTACTTTGAATTTTGCAGACAAGTTAAATAAAGAACAAACTGGTAAATACAGCATTTTGCAGTCAGACTGTACTTTGAATTTTGCAGACAAGTTAAATAAAGAACAAACTGGTAAATACAGCATTTTGCAGTCAGACTGTACTTTGAATTTTGCAGACAAGTTAAATAAAGAACAAACTGGTAAATACAGCATTTTGCAGTCAGACTGTACTTTAAACAAAATTTAACAGGCTCGGTCTCAGTTGAAAAGGAACTAAAATAGCTACAACGAGCTAAACAAGAGCTGTCAGTAGGACAGCGTGCTCGACTTTTTTAGTGCTTGCCAATAAAACAAAACTTTGACAGTTAAGGGCACACAAGACTTTAACTAGGAATTTCTAAGTACAAATCAAGAAAATTTTTCAGAGTTATCTTCTTTTGCTTACAGATAGGTCTTACGATGGTACATAAGTACTCCAACTTTCAAAGTAATATCTCAAATGGTTAAGTTAACAAGTGGACAAAAATGAAAAGTTTAACCGAGGTTCTAAGTCAAAAAGGGCCATAATTCAAATAAAATCCTTTACAGAATTACCTTCTCCTGCCCATGTTTGGGAATCATGATGGTAAACAAGTATTCCAACTTTCAAATTAATATCTCAAACAGTTCAGTCAAAAAGTGGACTGGTACGAAAAACTTAACCAAGATTCTAAGTCGATAAAAGGCTTTAATTTTTAAAACAAATCCCTGACAGAGTTACCTTCTCTTGCCTACAGATGGGGGTAATGATGTGAAATAGCATTAAAAGTTTCAAAGCAATATCTCAAAGGGTTAAGGCAATAAGTGGATTTTACCCATATTCAATGTATTTTCTAAGTCAAAAAGGGGCATGATTCTGTCAAAAACCTTGACAGAGTTATGTCCTCTTGTCTGTTGATGAAGGTCGTGATGGTAAACAAGTATGGTTAGTTTCAAAGCAATACCTCCAATGGTTTTGAAATAAAGTGAGGTGGTACGAAAAACTTAACCAGGCTCAATACACTTTCCAAGTAAAAAAAGGGCCATTCTGTCAAAAACCTTGACAGAGTTATGTACTCTTGTCTGTAGATGGAGGTTATGATGGTTAACAAGTATGGTAAGTTTCAAAGCCATACCTCTTATACTTTTGAAATAAAGTGGGGTGGTACGAAAAACTTAACCAAGGTGTGACGCCAACGCCGACACTGAGGCGAGTAGGATAGCTCCCCTATTCATAGAAAAGTCGAGCTAAAAATAAACAATAGAAGTATGGTTTGCCTCATAATCACATTTATTCGGAATAGCGCATGCCGTCCCAATGTATACAACTTCATCATCACCCAATCTAACGATTTTGCAGCATCTTTGCAAATTCAACCCTACGTACAAATGCGCATTTTAGGGTAAAAAAGGCCGAATTTGGAGAATTACCTACATATATTCTGTATTCATCGACTAAGACGCTGTCAATCAAACTGAAATTTTGAGACTCGTTTCGATATTTGATTTCCGGCTTTGGCGATCTCCAACTTTTATTAAACGAATCATAATTTTTACGAAATCTTTTGTTTTATAATTACGGTATAGGGTGTTTTCATAAAATATAACCGGCTTTTACATTGAAGTACAGAAAATGATTGATTTGTATAAAAAATAAAGCATTTGTATACTACGTGGCATCATTAACACGTGATTTTTCGGCACAGCACAAGAAATAACAGGGATACTTGCTACAATATGGTATGTAGGTTGTTTTTATTATTTATTATTTTTCTTTGAATATAAGGTAAGATTGCATTACTTGTGAACTTCTATGAAACGAATAATTGTATTCTAGAGTCGGTCAAAAGCTATGTATAGCTAATGTTTATTGTCGGACATGAAATAAAACTTGATTTCATTTCATTAGAGTAAACCTACTAAAGAGAATAACCCCGGCAAAAATTTGAAGGGACAACCATCAAGAGCGAAGTTGCACCACATCCTGAAAAAGGTAAAATTGTATTCACTCTTTTTTTGTAACAGTCAATTAGATATGATATCAAAATATGCAAAATGATGCACCATACCTAGGTTTGAAATGTAGATTTTTGTAATGTTATGAACATGTTAACCTTTTTTATACTTGTACAGACTGATCATTTCACACAACCAAGGCAGTTCATGTAGTTATATTTATATTTCAGATGCAAGAACTGTCTTTCATGACAGGAACTGAGTTTTCAGTAACATGGAAAACTGAAACAGGGGCCCGTGTTACTTTCCACAGAGAAGGTTGTACAATTGGCAAGTTAAAACAAACTTTGTTTGTATAAATGGTTACATGTGTCATTGACTTCGTTTTTGTCAAGCCCACGTGCGGTGAGCTCGACATAGTTGTCACTTTTGGCGGTTCGGTGTATGTGCGTCCATCCGTCCATCTGTACGGTCGTCCGTCCGATTTTGTCCGGACTATATCTTTTTCAAGCATGGAGGGATTTTGATGTTACTTGGCACAAATGTTCACCATCATGAGACGGAGTGTCATGCACAAGAACCAGGTCCCTAGGTCTAAGGTCAAGGTCACATTTGGAGGTTAAAGGTCAAATTCAAGATTGACTTTGTCTGGCGCATCTCTTTTTCATGCATGGAGAGATTTTAATTTAACTTGGCACAAATGTTCACCACCATAAGACGGAGTGTCATGTGCAAGAAGAAGGTTCCTAGTTGTAAGGTGAAGGTCACACTTGGAGGTTAAAGTTCAAAGTTAAGAATATCTTTGTCCCAAGCATTTCTTCTTCATGCATGGAGGGATTTTGATGTTACTTTGTACAAATGTTCACCACACTGGGCTACGTTTGTTTTTAGAATTACTTCCCTTTGTTGTTACTATAAATAGCTTATATTGTAACTTTTTTATTACTTGTCGTAGAGTAAAATCGAGACCACTTTTCTGTGGTACAACATGCATGTTACATCCAAGATGTAGGTGTATTTTGACCTATCTCTACTTAGTAAGGAGTTAGTCCTTTTGACAGCTGGCATCTAGTTGTATATTTTATGCATGTTCACTGTTACAAATATGTTTTCTATTAATAAATACCACAACTATACCTCAGAATTGTTCCGAGGAAGGACCAGTACTAAATTCGTAAAACAGTGTGCAGCGTGGATCGTACCCCAGTGATTGGGAAGAGAGTGCGCAGTGCAAACTTTTCCCATTCATCATCCCCAAGTGCGCTTCAAGATCTAGCAAAAATGCGCAGTTGCGTTTCCGAAAAATTTCTATTGCAATCCACTAAAATTTGCACTAAAATACGAAACGCCCGCCGAACTTTCGATTTGAATAAAATTACTTCAGGTTAGGCCTATAATGCGACGCAATTGAATTTTTGCGGTGCATGTACGGTTCCGTCCGTCGATACAGGTTTTTATCAATACCACAAACGGAAGAATTTTAACTCGACACCGTTTTCGGAACTTCCGTTGAAACAAAAACAAACAAATCCAAAATTGTGCATTATGCCACCGAAAAAAAAAACTAAAGTTAAAACCAGAGCCGAATCAAGAGAAAAAACTAAGTGCCCATTGTATTTGGGTAAGTGCCCATTGCTTTTGCAAGAAAGGGTGCAATTAACCCATACAAGGAAAATCCCATCCCAATCACTGTACCCATGTACTTTTAAAAATAGTTAATAGTAAAAAACAATAGATGCAAACTGTATTTCTCAATATAGTTTACCTTAATTGAAGGCGATGATGATGTATGCAGGCACAGGAACTTCCTGTGACGTAGGGTAACTAAAACAACTTCAGTGTACCCGGTTTATATGCTTGACAGAACGGGTAAACCGCAGCTGACGAAAAAACAAAATATTAAAATAGCGGCATTTAGAGTTTTGGAAGCCAGAACTATACGTAGGGTTGAATTTGCAAAGATGCTGCAAAATCGTTAGATTGGGTGATGATGAAGTTGTATACATTCGGACGACATGCGCTATTTCGAACAAATATGTGATTATGAGGCAAAACCATATTTCTATTGTTTATTTTTTAGCTCGTTGTAGCTATTTTAGCTGGAAAGAGCTATTTTAGCTGGAAAGAGCTATTTTAGCTCCTTTTCAACTGAGACTGAGCCTGTTGAATTTTGCAGACAAGTTAAATAAAGAACAAACTGGTAAATACAGCATTTTGCAGTCAGACTGTACTTTAAATTTTGCAGACAAATTAAATAAAGAACAAACTGGTAAATACAGCATTTTGCAGACAGACTGTACTTTGAATTTTGCAGACAAGTTAAATAAAGAACAAATTGGTAAATACAGCATTTTGCAGTCAGACTGTACTTTAAATTTTGCAGACAAGTTAAATAAAGAACAAGCTGGTAAATACAGCATTTTGCAGACAGGCTGTACTTTGAATTTTGCAGACAAGTTAAATAAAGAACAAACTGGTAAATACAGCATTTTGCAGTCAGACTGTACTTTGAATTTTGCAGGCAAGTTAAATAAAGAACAAACTGGTAAATACAGTATTTTGCAGTCAGGCTGTACTTTGAATTGAATTTTGCAGACAAGTTAAATAAAGAACAAACTGGTAAATACAGCATTTTGCAGACAGGCTGTACGCTGAATTTTGCAGACAAGTTAATTAAAGAACAAATTGGTAAATACAGCATTTTGCAGACAGGCTGTACTTTGAATTTTGCAAACAAGTTAAGAACAAATTGATAAAAAGTAACAATTCAGGACAACACACATTTAAAGGATTTAATTAACTAAATTAGTTTTTATAGAATTTATTTCCCCAATACTTTGATACCAGTTAGTTATCTGGCCCTTCTTAATTCTTTAACACATCATTACAAGAAAGTTGCAAAATTTACAGTTCAATTAACTGTGTTGTCTGCATTATAAAAACATTTTACAACTTTATCATATTATCAATTTGTTGATTTAAAAGTTATTTTTTCAAACTT